>WURV02155186.1:0-16611 GCA_011762755.2 Epimenia babai
GATTAGATGCCACTTTCACCCCACCGTGGACCACCCTGTGAGCATGCGTGCATGGAGTGGGGTGGTATATAAATTCCGAATATTTATTTATTATTTATCTATGGCCTACTCGCATCAAAACTGTGTAAAATCTCTGCTCTTTTCCCGCGGCGATTCATTAAACTGATATTCGTTTGTCTGATAAAAGTGGTTGGAGATGAAACCGTTTGGAATAATGGTGTTACACTGTAATTTGTCAGGTAAACTGACAAGGCAGTGAGGTCACACAGAATAAATAAATAAATATATATATATAAAATAATAATAATACTTACTTTTATATATGGAGGGTAAATGCAGATGTGTCGGAGTAAAGAAAATCCTTGTAATAGTGGACAGATGACTATCTATCGTACCTTTTGTGTTTTAAAGTGTCGTGCTACCAAGAGTTTGCATGCTGCTCTGCTGTCAAGGGTAACGGATTTAACATCGAATACGCAATTCATCTACTTTACTTCAACAAAGGCAACGTTCAGGTCAGTGTGCGCTTAGGGTCGATTCAACCATGTTCATTTGTAGAAGACATGCAAAGTAGATGGTGGGGGATTAACTGTAGGGTGGTACAGAGTTCACAATAAATAGTGTATTATAAGAGTAACAGTATAATGATATATATAGCCTTACTGCGTTGTGAATTAGAAAAAAATTATTTTTTTGTAACTAAAACCTAATGTGTATTTAAGATGTTATATACTTGAATACACGGACCAATGTTTGCCATCGTACCTCAGTCACTAATGCACCGCATCCAGATGTTACGAGGTCGCGAGTTTGGCATCTATGGAAGATTTCTCTCTTTCTAGAGAGGTTTTTTCATCAGTACCAGAAGTTAGAACAGCGTTTCATGCAAGAGACTAAGAGGTTGTGAGTTAGGATCCATACAAACCAGATAGTTTTCCCGTTCCTTCCATTCTGCAGAATGGGCAAAATCTTCATGCTTGAAAAATAAAGGAAAATATCACTTCTTTATCATAAACAAGTCGTTTGTGATGAGTCAATGAGTCAAATCGATACCTTAGTGCAACTGATATTTACTACCACCACTAAAATCTACCTTTTCCTCATATTGTTTTATTTTTGTCTTAACCCATGAGATTACCGGTATTCCTGACTATGCGGGCAGGACTCCATACTGATGCTGATGAGTGACACGCTCAAGCTGCCCAAGCACCACCCCATCCTCACCTACAAGTACCAGGGTACGAAATCGAATTAAATTTATTTGAATATGAAATTAAATTTATTTTATCATAGTGTAGTTATTAGCTTAGCTGTCAAACACACTTTGCATGGGTAAAAACCTCGAATAGCCTAAACCTGTTCATTAATCATTGGTCTATTTTTGGCCTACATGACATGTGACATGTGGGTAAGACATCACATGTGAGAATAGCGTAGTGTGAAACGTTTCTATTTCAGCGATTCAATATCCCCTGTCCGCCCAGTTCTCCATGATTATTAGTTTTGTTCACTATTTTATTACTATTTTTATTAACATGGAATGTTCAACAATGTGCGTTTGTAGGATTGTTTGGGGAAATTTATTTGTAGTTATTTGATTGGTTTTTCGCATGATCTCCATCTGTTCACTGTATGTGACTATATAACTATTTGTCGTACTATCACACTGTCACCTTATTATTGCCTGTGTCACATTATCATGCAGTCTGTCACCATCACCGTGATATATAATTTCGTCAGTGTCACTGTGTGTAGCCCTATCACTTCACTGCGGTAAACTTTAGCGGTACTTCACGTACCAGTCTCACTGTGCCCATGTCACGGTATCACTCTCTCTAGTTTCTGTTCCTCCCCTAATCAACGCAACATCACAATTTTATTTGTCACGACTTCAGAGACAAACAACTGGTCACACGCAGACATTGAGGCCTACACAAATGCCCTCATCTCAAACGATAAAGACTTCCATGCCATTTCAAAGGAGGTTAGCTATCTAATTAGCTTGCATCAAACTCGTCGGACGTTGTATTTACTCGTTTCGGTTCGGATCTTTCCAGATCTTTTCAGACTCATGCTGGCTCTAGTGAAGTCCTTCACTAATTTATTTACCATTCAACATGACATATTTGTATTTTTTATGTACACAAGTTAGCCGCCGAAGCAGTTATTAACCCTTGTCCCGCTGTAATCGGAATTTTCTTTCCCGAACACATGGCCGGAGCAATGACCAAGGATACAATGTAAAAACGCGAATTGTTATTGCTCAAGATGTGAGCCGTATAACCCAATTTATTTGGTACATTTTGCTGCAAAATCATGAATAGGTTGTTTATTTGGTCTCTGTTGTGCGTGAGCTCGAAAAGATTGTTGAAATTAGAATCGTTATCCCCATATCATGATACAAATGGCATTTACGACAAGACATTAATAATAATGTTAACAATTGCAGATTTTAGTGTTAATTCGTCGGTAGAATTTCATTCCACTCATGTTTTTGCGACTACCAGCTGAGCACGAAGCCGGTGAAGGACTGCGTGCAATTCTACTACTTGTGGAAGAAAGCTTGCCCGGACGACTACAAGCGTCTGCGTTACCTACGACGTCGCCGCGACAACGGAGACATACATACTCTGAGGTCGCAAGGTCAACCCGAGCAGACGACTGCGGCTGAGGTCGCGGAAATCGGAGAGTCCGACGACAGTCACACAGACGAAGAGGTCACACAGCATGTTCCTATGGAAACAAAACCTACCCAGGTTTGTAGTAGTCTTTTTCTATCGTCAGTTATTGTAACTGATAAAAATTTGATAGAATTTTTTGTAACATGTCGAATTTTCCATCGCGAGTCGATGTGAGTAGTCATGATTTGAATGACATAATACATCTCACCGTTAATGGTAAATGTGTTAGGCAGTAAATGTCACTGTCTACATGCTTGATGGGGTTATCTGCCTTTTTCTATATCGAGCATTCTTATGCATAATAATTATTGATATAGTTATTTTTAGGTTATATTAGCGATGTGATTATGGCGGTAAGTTGCACATCGTACAATCGCGTGATTTCGCTAGATATTTTAATGATGTAGGTAGTTTACGGCGTAGTGACTTTGTGGAATGTTTCAACATTCCGCACCGTTGTCCAGTGAGCTAAGTGAAGCTGGTATTTTAGACCTCGAGGCAAGAATGGTCCCGAGTAGGTTCCGATGGCACAGTTGCATAAACTCGGTATTTTTAATGCGCGAATGTCTTCTGGGTAAAATTTCTTGATAATAATAATGATCATCATCATTATTTTACATTTGATGGCGTTCATTTCCATCACCAAAAAGGTTCATGATCGATGACGCCGTGTACAGCAAATATAAGTTATGGGGTGAAGAATGTTTCAATGAGCATATGATGTATCAATAGTATCCTTTAGTCCCACTGGTATATCCTGACTGTGTGATTATATGATTGTAGAGAGATATGTGAGCTGATTGGTTTTAGAGGGTTTTAGTGCGTTTGGGGATGCCCGTTTGTGTGCACGCGCGCGCGCGTGTGCGGGGATGGGTGGGTGTGAGGAAGAAACATTGTGCCTGTTTGTGTCATACTGTCCGACTGCGGTTCACCCTTACATGTATTAGGAGTATGGTAATAGGATATGGATCCATGAGTGCCTACCCATGTAACTTCCATGACCAAATAAGTGGGAATTATTAGTGGCAGTACTAATCAGTGCGCATTTGAAAAGTAAAATTGTGAGGGACCTGTTGGAGAGCAGCTTCTGCCCATGCCTTTGTAAATTGCACTTTGGCAATCTGTTCAAGTGATTTAAAGTCATTTTTATAATCGATAGACATACATAAGGTATAGATGTTACTTCCTCTCAGTTTGTCTCTTGTGACTTTGACTTGTATAGATTTATCAGTCCGAATTGACATTCTGTTAACTTTTCCGTCATTTTGTCTCTGTCAACGTATCAATTTATAATTTATTTAGCCGCCAGTCGTCAGCGAGTCTCTCCCCGCAGCGGTCATGCGGCCTCAGCCCACCGACTTGCCCAGTGTAGTAACATCGGTAGGACCCGCACAAGTGCCTCTCTACTCCTGTGATATGCCCAACTGCCACGCGGTATGTCCTGGTATTGTCGCTCATCAACAGAATCACATAGGTTTACGTTATTGGTTGCAAAAAGTCATAGAAAATGGAGCCTTGTTTGTCATACTACTATCCTACTTGCCATTGAAATGCTGATCATAATGTTTCAACTACATAAATGTATCGGATGATGTTATAATGATGCCCCCTCCCTCCTTGTTTCAGATATTCAATTCGAAGCAGGCCTTAAATGGTCACGCCCGCATCCACGGTGGCAACGCAGTAAAACACAGCAGTCAGCGGGTTGTATCGCCTGCGCCTTCTCCCGTCTCCATGGCAGCTGCGACCGTTACCGTAGCGACGAAGGGGCGTATCGCCGGAGTGAATCGCGGCGTACATAAACCGCCACTACCCCCACAGCTACGTCCCGACGGCACTCTTGAGGAGTTCCCTTGTAAACTCTGTGGCAAGTAAGTTATTTCCGCAATGTCCGGTGATCCATTTATCAGTTAGCCCGGGGCTGTGAATATGAGTGTTAAACTGCATCAATGCTATTTATGTGTCGCTTATCGCATGTCATAAGGGGTTTTATAATGTAAACATTTTATACAGTAACTAAAAGTAGTATTTGCTTACATAAACAGTAAAGCTAATTTTTGTTTATACTAGATATTCACTGATCTCTTGAGACGGGAGAATTAGAGGTGATATTTGTTCCCATGGCACGTCAAGGTTATATTTTGTTGTGTATTGAAGATTGATCGGTGCGGATGTGTTCTAGGATATTCCACAAGGTGAAGAGTCGTAGCGCTCACATGAAGAGTCATCGCGTGATCGATAATGATAAGAAGCACCCTAAAGTACAGCTACCAACGTCGTCGACTTACGAGACATACCTATCGGCCAATGAAAAGATCGAGTCTATCCTGCAAGCATCGACCAAGATTAGAGATTTGTGACCTGAGATTGACGCGTTTGACATGAATTCAAATGTAGATGGGTCACCAGTAACTAGGTCATTCATGATTAACTAGGTCAGTGTAAGTAGGTCATTCGGGTGTCGCTGTATGTAGGTTAGTTATATAACGACTGTTACGGACAGATCACGGTGACGCGACAAATACTTGAAGTAATTTGCGAGTGTTGCTATGGGAGTTATTGTAACAAAGTTTGTTCCGAATGCGGCGCGGCATGTCAGGAGTTGTTATCAGTCTTGTCACCTATCAGATGTCAAATGTACAAGATTTTTGTTATTTATTTAAGACTTTATTTGGCAATGTTTTTACTTTTGAAGGCAATTCGATCTGCTTTTTATTCCGCGCTCGACGTCGTTTTTCGCTTAAGTTCGATTTTTCGATCTCAATCTATCTCTCAGTGCGTAAAAGCATTAGATTTCATCTAAATATACAAATACTTTTATCGACCTTTTTACTTTTATTTTTAAAACCACGACTGAGAGCAGCAGTTTGGCCTTAAGACATGATTATGTCAACTATTTGTAGACTAATGTGTAACAGTATGTTAGGATGACGAATTTGATTTTATTTATTTTTTCGTATGGTTTTTACACTTTATTTGTCTTTTGTTTATTTTTATTTTATATAGTATACATCAGGTAGGGGAGAAAAGGGTTTGCTAAAAATTCCATCGTAATTCGATGTATGTCGCAATATAAAATGCTTGTTCGTGCTGTTAGTTCACCAGGGACTACAATGTGTGTGGCAAAAACTTTCCGGATATTTCGTATGGTACTGACGAGTACATGCCAGTAGATTCAGGATTTTACACCAACGAACATTGATGCGATGCCGGCAAACGCCTAAATTTTTCTGCCCCGAACGACGTATCAGCTCGGATGCCTTGTGGACGACGTTCCACATTACTGTGCTCTTCCAGAAACGGTTGAAATACTACAACCAATGAGATACCGCGTGTTATATCTCGGATTTCAAATATATTAATAAGTGCCAATGGACTTCAGGATTATAGGCACGATATATATAGTAACCCGCGCGAAGTTGATCATGTTAAGATCAGTTTTTTTGCTAACATTTTGTGCTTACGTTAACGTAAATTTATCTTCCTTTTGTATAATCGTTTCGATTTGTTACGTTGAGAGTTTCGGCGAGGAAATTCTTTTCCTCAGAAAGATATATTTGAAGAGTCGCAATTTGTTATCAGTGATGGACCGAATCGATGCTTTTGGTTTGTTATTGCAGAAAACGCTGCTGTCATCCCTCACGAACTTACGCGTAGATCAAAATTAACGATTTCCCTTTGTAGATCAGGCGATCTACAGCACTGATGACTGATCTATTTGTAGATCGTTACATTGCTCTCTCTTGCTCGGTTTTTTTAGACAAACTGAAGCATTGAGCAAAAAGTGCTTGTACATACGATTGTCATAATATAAACAGTATTATACGAGTCATGTACAATCACGCAGGGTCGATTATAATCTTGACCCACTATCTCATCTTTTTCCCCATCTCTACGATCTTAATTTCTTCCTGTCTCCTTTTTTCATTCATCCTTTTGTATCAAAGGTGTACAGTTCCTACGAAATCATTTTGAAATTTTTAAAATATTTATCACGATTAATTTTAATTACATGGAATTGTAAATATTACGTACGCATTTATAAAAACCATGATTGTACAGCCTATACAAATGTTATTCGTTCCGGAAAGTGCGAGACTTTTCTAGAACTATGTTACGAATGATTGAAATTTTTTTTACGAATGTTAATGGAGAGGAAGAGTAATATTACTGTTGCCTACCCGAACATGTTCACACAGCTCTAACAATCGAATAGAACAATAACGTCGACGAACAAAATGTATGAAATAAATTTTTCGACGGTTATTGTTCATGTTTATCGTGTATAACTATGAAAAGAATACTAGTCCATTGAATTTTCATCTTTATAGATTATTTTGCATTCGTTAATTGATGTGTCAATTGGAATATACAAGACGGGCAATTTATTTCGTTAGCTAATGACGAATAACTTGTGTTATGTAGCTCTCTCTCGATACGAATTCATAGTTATCATAAGAATGGATACGAAGCGATGTCCATCATCAAGTAAAAGGTAAACCTTATCGATATACGCCGCCTAACATGTCTTTTTGTAAACCCTCCAAGGAAAATGCAACATTTATTTCTACTTCATTATTTCTAATAGATGTCATTCGCACCTGGAATATTACTTGCCTCATTACCTCCCCTTAGACCCTTGTTACAGTAACAACCCACTTTATATGCATGATCGCCTCGCTCTTTCCAACTATACCGGTGGCAGTGATATTTCTCCCGAAGCATTATGGCAAAACTTTTTTAATAAATTATCTTAAGCTTTATGGCTACTCCGTCTGCATGTTAGAAACAGTCGAGAAAGGCGACTAATTCAACCTCAAATAACCATAAGGCATCAAGAAATCACTAATAGTTCCTGAATTTTAATGCCATTTTAGTGCCTAGGATTCAAGTTGTGCTCCTAATTTCGTTAAAACTTGCATTCAAATTCAAAATTGGGAATGTTCACTCAGACCATTTCTGGTTCACTCGATCGCCACTCCTATTTCCCTATAACAAACACACCCCTGAATGTCTATTCTGATCTATCTACTTAACTCTACCATCCTGTTATAAAAGTGGCATACTTAAGCTTTCATATCAATTGAATTTCATTTTTTTTCTGAACTGTCTTTGTTACATTTTATGTGTCTCTTGAAAGAACTGTCATAATAATTATGTACTAACATACCCGTATCAAAAAAGTCTTTATTATATTTTGGCGTATTGTATTATATTTATATACATGTGCGAGATGTTTTATGTAAGAGAATTGTTACTGATTAATTATTCTTATGTACAGAATTGTTTTTATTTTATCTTTTTATTAATAATTATTTTTATTGTGAAATATAAAAATTTGGAAATTCTAAAGTTGTATAATAGAGAAGCAAATTGAATCGCGTTTGTGTGTGGGTTTCTGTATTTGTGTTTTTGTGTAGATGGTTGATCATCTAAATTGAGAGACACATGGGGGTGATGTGTATATGCAGCAATAAGCTAATAACCATCGTGAGGAGGAAACTCAGATAAAACATCATGAGAGACTGCCAACAGCATCCGAAACTCAGCTACATCAGACGGGGGAACCTTTATATAACCACACTGCAAAGGATCTCCGCCCCACACTTATCCGGCTCTCGGCATTTGAGACACTCTTGTCCAAAAATGTCACATGCTGGCTATGACGAGGACTTAAATTAGTCTTTACCCAAATTCAAGTGGCTTGATTCAGCTATGTGTTACCACTGGTTTACTATACATTTGCTAATGATGCTGGTCATCAGTGGAACAGCGTCCAGTTGTATTAGACGTAATAAGTATACTCTCCACTTGCATTAGAGGTAACAAATAGTATTCTGTAATTAGATGTTATAGGTACACCATTTGATTTCTTCAGATATATTGGGTTCAGACTGTCGATGTATTTACTGTAATAGGTAAAGCATCCTTTAGGATGTGGATGCGATGTTTACAACAGCACCTGGTCGCATTAGATTTAACGATAAAGTCTTTATATTAGATGAAACGGGTAAAATGGTTTCATGTCCAATTATCTGGTTGTATAAAATGATTGTATTTACACATATTCCTGTACATGTGCTCAATGTTAGATGTTGACAAACAATTTTATGAAACCACGAAGATGAGAAGCATGAATCTGTCCGTGGCCAGATGATGGTGAGTTAAGGGTGCTTCATCGATGGGATCATCTAGTCTTCATCACCCTCGTCTCCTCTCACCACTGGGATTCCTGACCCAAATCAGCCATAGTAGAGTTTAGCAGCAAAAGACAAAATAATAATCATCGAACTATACCCACAGTTTGACTGGTACTGTACTTTGTTCAATTGATTACACCATGTACATTACTGCAGGTATTTACACTGTAAATTATGTATATTTGTATGTATAATGGATAAACTGAATTACCATTCAAAACACGTGGCATATGTGTATGCTAGACATCAGGTAAAAATCCTCATAAGTCCCAAGTCTATCTATATTTATGTGTGTATATGTATATATATATATATGTATGTATGTATGTGTGTGTGTGTGTGTGTGCGTGCGTGCGTGCGTGCGTGCGTGCGCGCGCGCGTGTATATATATGTATATACATATGCGTGTGTGTATATATGTATATACATATTTGTGTATATATGTATATAAATATGTGTGTTATATATGTATATACATATGTGTGTTATATATGTATATACATATGTGTGTTATATATGTATATACATATGTGTGTTATTTATGTATATATATATACCATTATAATATAATATACATGTAAGATGTAAAAGCAATTCTAAATTTATTTCATTGAGTACACATCGGAGTTATGTTGAAGTTGAGACAAGTAAATGTAATGGTATATTTTCATTTATTGCCATTGAAATTATGTAAAATTCTGATCGACCACTGAAGTACGAACCGTCGAGTTTTTTGAGATGGGTAAGTTTTTTGATGGCTGTCTCTCTCCAGTCACCACTATCGATGTTCGCCTCATACAGAGGGTTACCTGCAACACATCGTCGTCCAAGCATGTATAGTACTAATCCACACCTGGAGTACACCCTCATCATTAAGTCACGTCACTTCTAACTTTAAGTTACATCACCATCACCAAATCACACAACCAGCACTAAATCACACCAGTAGCACAATATCACCCACTCCTAGCAATAAATGACATCGCCAGTACTAAATCACATCTGGAGCATACCTCATGATTAATTATATCACATTGCCATCACTAAATCACACCAGTGTCACAATATCACATGACCAGCACTAAATTACACCAGTGGCACCAAATCACACCACTAAGACTTTATCACACTGGAGTACACCCGCATCTATTAATTACACTGTCCCTAAAAACAAAACAGGAGCACATGGACACCACAACCCAAAGATTAAATGGGTTCAGTTGAGATACATATAATTAGTTACCTACCTACGAAGATTAAGTCATTCAGACAGGGGAGATCACCCTGCAAGCACAGAAACACATGTACATGATGCAACAATCGCGGATTCATAACAATCTATGACGGACAATATTTTTACATAAGTAGCACGCTATGCATTACCAAACAGAAATATGCAGAAGATTAATTGGAGAATAATTGAAATAATTTTTTATAATAAACCATAACATCCGCAGAATTATAGCGGTTTGAGGTTTGTAGAGAAGATAGACCACACGGAGCCATCTTTCAGACTGGTCATCCCTTTATGAGTAGGAGAAATAAATACTGGACTGGATTTGTAAATGCAGGCACCTGGTGATACGTAAGCGCCTGCTCCTGCCTTATTTATGGTCTTGCAATCTGTAAATACACGCTACAGAGGTCTGCCCAGCCTGATGGGACATCTATAATTTGTACGCCATGAAGGATTTGAATTTTTTGTTTGTGGTCTAAAAATGGAATGACAAAATAAATTTATAAAATGTATTATCCTAGCTAACAAACACACTAAACACAGGTAAAAACCATTCATAGTTTATAGCGGTAATTTGAACGTTTATTTAGTCATACGTCTATATTATCTACAAATTGTAGAATTAAGATAAATTGAAAAAATATGAAATTTTTCGATATATCTCGTTTTTTGTTGTTGGCACAAAAAAATTTAATTTGGCACATAAAAAGAAAGATTGGCACATGCCATGGCACATAAAATGCAAAACCCAGCGTGAACACTGTCTACAATTATTTATATGTACTCTCTCCATGTTACGTAAAGCTACTACAGTTAACCCCCATCTGCAATCATTGGGTCTAGGTAAATTCATAGCCTTTAGCAGTATTGCAGGACATCAAATGTGGCAGATAATATGAATATGTATGGAGGAAATTTGTGGAGAGAAGAGGGGTTGGTGAGAGAATGATGGACGGTTAATTGGGGGTCTACGGTAAATGCTAGGTTAATGCAATGTAATTCAACACAATATATCAAATTAGGAATATGAATAGGGTAATAATGGATGATTAGTTGCGTCATCTGGGGAACCATTTTTGACAAGTCACATAATAAATTGTGTTCATAATTATACAAGGTGAGTATCTCTGATACACTCACTAATTTGTTGAATTCTGTCCATTCTTTCACATTGTTGTTTGACATATACAGTACCTGAAATTGATATACCCGATGAGGTCGCTTGATAGTGAGTGCTTTTTAGGTAGTTTATCTCATCTAGCAGGTAATTACATGTTTTGACCTTTCTCCCGTTAAAGCTACTACTTCCCAACAGAAGTGTTCACTATCAACATCGATGATACATGATGTACTATATGCTGTATAGTCATTAGTATAGTCATTTGTCTAGTTGTTGGTACAATCTTTACTATAGCACAGTCATTATTAAAGTGACTTGTATAGTTGTTAGTATAGATATTTGTACACACATCAGTATGGTTAATTGCATAGTTGTTAGTACAATTGTTAGTATAGTAGAGTCATTAATATAGTCCTTGTATAGTTGTTAGTGCAACTGTTTGTATAGTAATTTGTATAGTTATTAGTATAATCGGTAATATAGTCATTAGTCTTATCAGTTTTAGTATAGTACAGTTCTTAGTATAGTCCTTGGTATAGTTGTTACTGCAAAACAGCTGAATTACAAGATGAACGATGAAGCTATTCCGTATAATGCTGATCTATATAATGTAATGTAGCTCCGTACAATACAGCTCAGTATAATGTAGCTCTGCATATGTTGGTACATATAAGGTAGCTCAGTATAATGTAGCTCTGCATCTGTTAGTACATATCATATAGCTCCGTATAATATAGCTCAGTATAATGTAGCTCTGCATATGTTAGTACATATAATGTAGCTCCGTACAATACGGCTCAGTATAATGTGGCTCTGCATCTGTTAGTACATATCATATAGCTCCGTATAATATAGCTCAGTATAATGTAGCTCTGCATCTGTTAGTACATATAATGTAGCTCTGTACAAAAACCTTGATTCTCTTGAGGACATTGATGCCCTTTAACTTTTCAATGTTGTTGTACGATATCCACAATTCCTCCAAAGTATCGCCAACAGCTTCCTGCCGTGGAACACGATCAGTTACATCAAGTACAAATGTCGCCTCAATAAAGACCCGAGTCAGGCACGGGAAAACATTTGAGCCGAGGGCTCCATTCAGAAAAATAATAGAGATCTCGCGTCAGACTCGCTCTTAATAATATATATGTACTGTATATACTGAAACAGACCGACTCATTATAGGGGGAGAAATATACAGCGAAAAACTATGGTAGGGTATCACCTGGGTCATTTAGGGGTCGGGGGTTCGGGACTGACAGGAAAAGATTGGAAAAGATTTTTGTCTACTTTTTTCTATGTATGCATCGCTATGTTTCACTTATGTATTTCCATACTATCATTCATGAACCAATATGGCTACCTCACAATAACTTTTCACCGTAAGGGATTTCTATGACGTTGGCTGAATATATAGAACTATGTGGATTTATAATTATCCATTATAAGAAAAATTTAGCTCGGTCCAGTTTTTATAAAAATGGGCCGCAGTGTCTCTGCATCTGGCCTAGTGTAAAAGTTACGCCACTTTCAGCAAGTAACAAGCTCTTCATACAACTTTTGTTTTACCAAGATTTTTTGTGATTTCAAGTTGACAAATAGTTTCGCTGATTTTGTATTCATCATATTGCAGAATACCGTTACCTTGTTTGTGTACACCTTACTGTGGTATCTCTCTTTATTTTAATCTTGTTTGTATCAATAAGATTAGATATACTTACCAATCCGGTTAGAGCTTTAATGTTGTTTCGGCCAAGAGACAAGATCTTTAGATGTTCTGCAATAGGGTGAATACACATATTCTGCGATATTGTGGATAATTATTTGTGTATTATTATACTATTATTATTATAAATATTATTATCTATTTTATTATTGTGAATCCAGACTCGTGTAATGTGCAATATGCATAGTTCTGTACCGGGAGTATGAAGTCTATACACTCACTTAATCCGTTTAGATTGGCAATTTTCTCAATTGCGTTTGAAGACAGAGAAAGCATCCTGTAAACATAAATATTGCACGGGATGCATGATGCACATATTATGATATTATCATATCTATAAATTATCCCAGCCTCACGTCTTGTCCCACTCCCCACTGGCTAATATAATTAGAACAAACTTCCCCGACAAACTTTGCCCAATTTTATCTACCGTATATCACTTATTTTATTGATGCATTTATAATGTGTCTATAAATTTGCCTAAAACCTCAAATTTTTGTCAATTTTTTAAACTATATTTCTGTTTTCATTGTTATTATGTGATATTTACAGTCATAGCTTAGTGATTTTTACAGAGCTAGAGGTTAGTCATGTTTACAAAGCTATAAATTTGTGATGTTTACAGAGCCAGAGGTTAGTGAGATTTACAGAGCTATAAATTAGTGATGTTTACAGAGCCATATATTAAGTGAAGTTTACATAGCAATAGGTTAGTCATGTTTACAGAGCTATAAATTAGTAATGTTTACAGAGCAATAGGTTAGTGATGTTTACAGAGCTATAAATTTGTGATGTTTACAGAGCCAGAGCTTAGTGAGATTTACAGAGCTATAAATTAGTAATGTTTACAGAGCCAGAGCTTAGTGAGGTTTACAGAGCTATAAATTTGTGATGTTCACAGAGCCAGAGGTTAGTGATGTTTACAGAGCTATAAATTAGTAATGTTTATAGAGCCATAGATTAGTGATGTTTACAGAGAAGAGCCATGGATTACTGGGGTTTGCCAAGCTATAGATTAGTAATGCTTACAGAGGCATAAATTAGTGATGTATACGGAGCCTTTAGTGAGGTTTACAAACCCATAGATTAGTGCTATTTACAGACACAAACATAAGTGATATTTATACAGCCATAGATTAGTGAATTTGTACTCTACATTAACGTACTCGCAATTTGAAAGCGTAGAGAGAGAAGCATCCATTTTCTCCACAGGTGGATATTGAGCATACAATTTTACTTCTTTTGCTTCGGCGGCCTTAGAGGCATTTTTTTCCTCCTGCCAAATGTTGGACGGTTCAGAAACTTTTGCGAGTTTATTAGATACGTATATACATCTCAGTCTAGTCTTCCTCAGGATTAACAGATTCAGCGAAATTATGATTGGCTGTCTGATCTTCCGCAAAGGGAAAAGACAGCTCAATAGACCATTTCTTGTTTTCTTATTTACATTATTACGTTATCAAACACATCAAGGACATTCATGTTATTCGTGATAGCATTTATCAATAAAATTTATCACATGTAAATATTAATGGGATATACGTGAACCTGTTAAACTCAGCTCCTTCCATGTTCAATGCTCTCCCTAATAAATTACCTGTTGCCATACAAAAATCCGTTCTTACACAAATTTCTCTCGATTCAAGCAGGTCATTAAATCTCATTTGTTCAAAATCCAATTTTTTGTCTATATCTGTCTTCGTGTATGCATCTAATGTGTGTAATGTATATATAATTGTGTGATTTCCGTCGCGCCATTTGGCGGTATTTACAAAATGCGCATTATAATTTTTATACTATTACCATAACAATTAACAGTCAGAGTAGACCTCACTGCTCAAACAGTATTTACAAATCTCATGCATTCATAACACTGTTCATATTGGAACAGTATATTGAAACTTTTACTGGCATTATACCACTCCCCATGAGTAGCCCACTATACGTATTTAAATGTAAATATGCCTTTTCGTAACCACTTACCCATTTAGCTAACGCTTCTTTAATTGATGTAGCTGGTTTACTCTGCAATACAATACATACACTAGATCAGTAATAGACATACACTACATTAATAATATATATATATATACACCTTCAACAATAATATATATATATACACTACCAAAATATACATATCCTGGATCAGTAATATACAGGCATTATACATCTATAATATACCTATACATTATCAATATAATATATACTACTCAAAACTTATTTAGGATCACCCATATAATATACGATAATACACTAAAATATAAATATAATACATGATGAATACAAATGTAATTGATTTGCTGGAGAGCTTGGATTGTGTTGATGAGTGAAGAATACATGTTTCACTGTTGACCACTCAAAGCTATAGTAAGCCAAGCCCATACACGAAAACAAATATTTTACTGCACATTAGCTCAGGTTGTAAATTTTACTAGGACTTCACACTGAATTTCTAACATTGGGAGCAGTGTTTCAGTGGTTGTTAGGTATACCTCTATCTACCGGAAGACAAAATCCAAGACAAAATCATTGCCATTTGACGTCAGAAGATCTGGATAGAGGGATAGGCATGATCGAGACTGCAATGTTCCAGCGACATGTGGCTCAGGAGTTGGGTGTGTCACAAAGTGTCATCTACCGTGCTTGAAATCACTATCAGGTTACTGGTACAGCCAACAGACAACTTGGTACAGGATGTCACAGAGTTACAACCCGTGCACAGGACCAATACATCACCCTCTACGCTGTAAGACACCGCACATCTACAGCTGAGAGATGCATCAAGAGTTCATGTATCCACCCAAAGCATCATAAAGGCTCCATAAATCAGGATTGAGGGCTCGCCGACCAGCTATACGCATCGCACTCACTCCACAGCACAGACAGCATCGATATGACAGGCGTCGAGAACATGTCACCAGGAGCCAAGCCCAGTGGAGTACTGTACTCTTCACGGATGAGTCCAGGTATTGTCTAGACTTCACTGATTGTTGTGTTAGATGATGAGCTATATTCCGATGCTACAGTTGTTTACCATGACCAATATGGTGGAGGCTCTGTCATGGTCCGAGGTAACTTAACTACCACGCGTCGTACAGACCTCCATGCCATTAAAAATTGCATGCTAACTGGTGTCAGTTCTGATGGATGATAATGCCCATCCTCATCATGTCATCATCGTGGAAGAGTATCTTAGGGATGAAGCAATCAACAAAACAGACTGGCCAGCTCGCTCACCTGATCTCAATCCCATTGAGCATGCATGAGACATGTTGCAGGCTGCCATCTCTACCCACCTGTCATGCTGCAACAGCTCAGGGATGCGCTATTGGATTCATGGATGAATATCCCACAACAGAACCTGCGTCACCTTGTCGAAAGCAGGCACGGATGATGTTGAGCAGTAATTGACAGCAGAGGACGTCACACGCGCTACTAATCAATTCTTTGTGAAAGAAAAAAAAACGTTTCTATGTTTTCTGAAATTTTTAGAATGTTTTACTTTTCTGACTTTTCGTAGAAAAAACAACATGTCTGCTTTATTTTGAAAATTTGTTAATTTGTCTGTATCAATACACATAGTGATGAAAGAGTTACTACCATACCTTTATTATAGAAAGTTATCACCAATTGAGAGATATTTTGAG
>WURV02155197.1:0-16608 GCA_011762755.2 Epimenia babai
CTTTTTGGCTTCTTTTATCTCTTTTCTTTCTCTTTTTCTCTCTTTTCTTTCTCTTTTTCTCTCTTTTCTTTCTCTTTCTCTCTTTTTTCTCTCTTTTTTCCCTTCTTTTTTCTTTCTTTTTTTTTCAGGTGAGCGTCTTGAGGCCTCTTGAGCCTCTTGTTATGATATCTAATGTTGACAACAGTACTATTTAGATCGTGACATTTTTTCCAGGTAGGTCAAAACAGCTTGTTACTGCAGAACATTTGAAATACAGAATGTGAATGTGAGATATTAATGCAATGTATGGACGTGCTTGTTCATGATATGTGTATACAATACATGCGTGTGTGGCACACAGTGCACTGGTATATGTGTGATGAGTCTTATATCACACAGTACAGCCATGGCATTTGTAATGACTTATAGCTCTCAATCTCATTGCTACATACAGTGCATGTCTGTAGAACATTTAACTGATGCACTACTAAACTACTAAAACGTGTTGCTAGTTAAATGTTACCGTGTGGGATGACGTCTGCAATGATGTGATGACACAGCTACCATAGCGTGTTGATGTGCAGCCGTACTACAACGATCCTCTGTACGTTATATATTTATTGCTGGTGTATTTTAATACCACATCAAATTAATATTATTTCGATGAATGCTGATGTAATCAAACGTATTTGGTCATATACGATCAGTGTGTCATTTCCAGTAAACTGGCATGACTTACACCCAGGCCAGTGATGTGATAATTGTAATGCGTTTAATTCAAATGCTTGATATTAACACATAATTTTTGACCACTTTATATGACTGATATTGAATGACTGACATTGAATGATTGTCCCATGTCACATTATAGTTCTATAGTTTTACGATTATACGATATATACAAGGTATATAGTTAACACTATATACAATATTGATGATTGATGATAATGTTTTCTACAAAGGCATGCAGATAAGGATGTAAATCTGGGATTGATTTTGTACATTAATAAACGTTTACTTATTAAAGCCAGTTTTCAGCACGTTTTTATTAGATAGAAACGACTATTATTTAGTTAATTGACTGAGTATGAGACGGGTACAGTCGACCACTTTTGTACATATGGTATTACCTACTCGAGCGAAATGATAGCGTCATTTGACTGAGGTCGATGATGGTTAGCCTAAATACCGTAGTAATCGTCGTATTGGACAAAATATCACAATATCCAACTTATTACACAAAACACTATCATTAAAACGCCTTACTGAAATACATGAATAACTTGTAATGATAATAATAATATTCATTGTTTTCGAAGACGTATTGTTCACCACTCGCATCCTAACCGCCCCGCTTTTTTTAACCCTTACTACACGGACAACTGTACATCACATTACTATAGCAATCCAATTTTTTGAGAGAGTGCTAAGGGTTAAAGTATCGACGGGATCATCATCGACAAAGCAATAGTATGGCACTGAAAATAACGCATATTAATGTCGTTGTTATAGTTTTTATTATTGTCGCCGCCACCGTATTGACTGTCATCCTTGTCATGGTCTTTAAAAATCATGACAATTTTGTGTCTCATGTACTTAACAATTCTATCTATTAGGGATATACATTGGTGGCCTTTAGTTTAGAATTTGTAAGAATATATCACTTTTCATGTTACAAATACTATATTTAATCAATAGAACAGAAGAAAATAGTTAGAAATGTATTACACCTTTATAACGAAATCTATCGTCTTATTAATAAGACGCAATTTTACAGTTAATATCTCGCCACTTATAGGGATATCCCTTTAACTTCATTATGGCCAAACAAGTGGCATTGATTTCACGAGTGTGGCACATTTTTCGCTCCTTTCAAGCAATTTTCAAGTACTTCGAGGTTTTTAGGTGCCTCTAACTTGCGTATCAATGTCTGTCCATAGCTTCTCGATCGAGTTACTGTCGGGTGATTGCAATGGCAATCCATAATGCAATGGATGCGGTGGAGAGGACCGGTCGCATTGGCAGAGAAGCAGGCTCAGCCCATAATAGAACCCCCACCGACCTTCACAGTGCCCCTCAAGAACGTTTGGAGCAGCGCCTTACCTACACACCGCCTAACATACATTCTCCCACCACTTCCAAGGCAGTTGAACTTTCATCGGTCCAAAGAATTCCCCTTGAAAAGTCATGAAAAGTCATGAAAAGTCCACCCAACATGGGCACGTACCCAATCCATCCTTGATATACGATTTTCACGGAAATGAATATTTTTCCCTCACCTTTTCCTATCTAACCTACCTTTCGTGGTACGTGCTTAACTGTGGTCTGAATTATATCGTTCAAGTGGTGTCGCCTCGGTCAGTGAACGATATAAGCGGGTGTTCGACGTCGGTCTTTCATATAGTTTTAACATGTTATCTCATCTCTCGGGGTCACTTTCTTTGGTCTACCTATTCTTGCTCTATCTTCACGTGTCCCTGTCTCGTTGCCAATCTCCGTGTTTGAGGAATCCCCGTTCTTTCAGCGTGACTGTCTTAGCTCGAGTTTTATGTCCCAAGCTTTTCCGCGGCTCCATCTTGCCAGAATACTCTAAAAATCCTTGTTGAGTTTTAGTAATTTAACATTATTTAGGCACCATTTCCGAGACACTTTTTATATGATCGCCGCGAAACAAGAATACAAACTTTTGAATACCAACACAGTTGGGTCACCACAGAACTAACACTGTTGCCCTCAATGGCTGTATATATATATCAATTTATGGTAATGCCGATGTAAGCTGAGTGTCACAGTCGACGCCAACAGGCATAATTGGTGGCAATTCAATATTTTCTGCTATTGAGTAACCTACACTACCTGGCAATGTAATGTGTCATTTGGGAGAACGAACATGAAATACAAATTATGTCACGGTATATTTCCTGTCTGTGAGCTTGGAACTGTTTCTAGACAATTATGGGTTTAAACTATATCACATGCATCTGCCTAAAATTACTATTTTTTGTTCAAATTCAAATGTATTGCGATTTTCATACTGATTCCAAACTTACGGCCACCAATGTAAATCCCACTCAACCAATATAAATTTGACGCAAACAGAATAAAACACAATTTGAAACGCAAAAATTTACAATTTTAAAATGTGCTGGTGAATACTGTAGAAACTGTACTAAAATTTCGTGTATGAGATTTACCAATAACGACCAATAATCGATGGATGCTAAAGCCCCATGACGTCAATGCCATTATGAATCTACATGATCGTAATGATGCGGACAGGTCGGTCATCTATCTACAGCAAATAATCGCCAATACCAAAATTTTTGAACTGGTCGAGATCCGACGGACTTTTGCTACTCCCACCCTTGAGCGCACTATACCCATTGCCCATGAGAAGTACGCTTGCCAACAATATAGGACTTATATAGTGAAATAACACTAAACGTTTGGCAACTTATCGGCCTATACGCAGAAGTTAGTGACGACTGTAATTGCCTCTGCCTCGTCCATTTGGCATTCGTACTCGATTCTGTATGCATTAATATTGTTCCTAACGAACATTTGCTCGATGATATTCACATTCGTTGTGATACTCGAACATGTTCAGAATTAAAAGGACAACCTATGGATTTTTATAGGTCGTCTGCCATGGAAATAGTTCAGTTGTCACTGGTCTTTCGTGTCAAACCCAATATACCCAACGCATCCACACAGTCACTTAATGCGACGAATTTTTTCAAGGTGGCCGGGAGTGGTAAATCGCCTATCCGCGCCACGATCGAAGTGTCGTTTGCCGCCATATTCAATGATGCGCGCAGTGATATGCGTGATAACTCAGCCAGGCTATGTGGAGTTTTCGCGCGTGTTTTCAACCACGACAGTGTCTCTTCGTGGTGACGGCAACTTCTCAATCCAGGAAAAGATAATCGAAGAAACGATTTAGAAAACGATGGTACGCGTCTTGCGCATTGAATTATGTCTTCAACTGTCACGTGGTATCCGGTCATAACGAAAAGTTTCACAACGTACGATTCACATTTAGCAAACATCTCGGCGATCATGTTTCGGCCCACTGGGATCGCGCTATCCAGGCGGCAACCGTGAAAAATTAACATAGCGCTTATATAGGAGTTCTCGATATTAACGCATGCTGATAGAGGGCTCCACTGGCCGTGCCCATTAGAAATCTGGCAGCCATATAATATTAACAACGTCAGTATCTCATTTAGACCATGAAAAGTGTTCGATGGCGCAATTTTGTAGTGGAATATCGTTGATAGAATTGGTATCATTTGGTTGTGTTGGGTGTGTAGAATTGCAGCACCATTTTGTAGTAGTATCTTGACAACATCGGCGTTGCCGACGCGTAAACTCTCGTAGAATGGCGTCGAACCAAGATAATTCGGACAGTTGACGTCACTTCCTGCTCGACATAACTCTGAAACAACAATTACATTTGTCGGTTCCGAGCAGGACAGAACTGCCTTATGTAAAGCCGTATTCCCGGATTCATCGGCGATAGAAACATCACATCCAGATTCCACAAGATGAAGCGCGACGATAGTTCGTCGACTTTTGCAGGCGAGAAAAAGCGCCGTGTGACCTTTGTTGTCCCTAGCGTTAAGGTCAAATTGTCCGGAATTGATTAACAGCATGGCCACATCGTTATTACCATTTTCAACTGCCCGATGCAGAGCAGTTCTTCCTTCACCGTCCACTTCATTACCGCTAACACCATCGTCTAAAACATCAATCACTAATCCTACATTTCCAGACAACTTTGCAGCAGTAATTAGCGGTTGTTCTGTCTCGAGAAGCATTGACTGCTCGCCCACTCTATCCTGGTTGACCATGGTGGATAATAAGTGCGTTGTGTATTTTATCGTAGACATATTGTGCGAATTTTCCCCAGAACAGTATATATCAACGAATCCATGGCTGTGGGTCTGTCACCGAGCCTATAAACTTGGTACCAATTAACAGAGGTATAGTACTCTATATAACTATACTGCGTCCCATCTCCGGCAAGGTTTGAATTATCTCATATGCAATGGTTACATTGACACCGTTGACAATTTCAGTCGCGTCGGGTTTGGTGATTTTGCGCAATCAGGAAAAAATCATGCTCGTGATGGCATGTTTTGTAGTCTGTCACTCTATAAAAGTTCACCTCCTTCGACGTGATCAATCTGAAATTCTGGGAAGGAAAAATTATTTCATACTCTACATTCAATGAACTTGATTATTTAGTACTTTTATGAACAGCTTTATACTGAAACTGCGATCCAAGATTATATTACACCTAGCGGTAACAATACCCAATGACGATGATAACAATAACGACGGTGGGGGTAAGAACGTTGACGATGATGATAACGTAGACTGATACGTTCTAGCTTTTCGCAAAAAGGAATAAACCCACTATTCGTATGCTACATGTAAGGTTGGAGAGGAATACGCAGAAAAAACCTATACCTCTAATGGGACTCGAACCCACGAGCTCCAGATAACCGGTCTGCTGCTCTACGTCAGAGGGGTAGGTTTTTCTGTGCATTTCTCTCCAGCTATTTATAGAACCACATTGGCTACCCCCATACATGTCACCCGTCACATTAATATGGTAAACACCGCAAAAATCTGCCAATCTATTTATGGTCCATCTTTATGCTTGTTACAGATATTTGTGTATATCGCTGGCTATGATATACGGACTTTGAACATCAGTGGTTCTAAAAAACGGCGTTACATACCGAAATGCAGAGGAGAAAGCTTGCCCCTATAGCTCAGTTGGCAGAGCGCCAGACCGGTTATCTGTAGGTCGTGGGTTCTAGTCCCATCAGAGGTAGGCCTATCGGTTTTTTCTGTGCATTTCTCTCCAGCTATTTATAGAACCACATTGGCTACCACCATGACCATTACATGTAAGGTTGATGACGAAACTTTAATGACATTTGGCCACCCAATTACAATAACTTAGTTATAAATATAGATCTTCTGCAGCATCGCCTGTATTATAAAATACTGTATCAAACGTAGCGATGTGATTACTTTTGTAAGTATTGTAAACTTATAGCATCTATAGCAATACAGATATTTAATATACCGCTATTGCAACTATACGAATCATTTATTCTTATTAATACTAACTTTACCTTAAGCACTACACGGATAATATGACGCATCGAAAAAAGACGCAGCTGTCGGATCGCAACGATGTTCGTATCGGTTGTTGCGCACAACGATGATCTGTGCTGCGTAGCTTGCGGTATAGACACGCAGTTGGGCCTATTTTGGTGCGCACCGATCACAGACGAAGAGATAGCGATTATGAGGCGAACTTGCGCCAGCAATCATCAAAATTTCAGCATGGTAAAGTTTGTGTGCGCTTGTCAGTATGCGTGGAAAATATTCGTCGGATGTAGAGAGATAACCGTATCATATGAACGTAGCCTGCGTGCGACTGTATGGAGAATGTTAAATAGGTCAAGTATAGAGGAATTACCATATTAGGCCTACATTAACATAGATTCATGTATAAATCAGATCAACCTGTACTATAAACATGGCCCACTGTGAATTGGCCATACACGGTGTTTCATAAAAAACCACTCCCTACATAAATTAATGTAATTATCACCGTCCCCGTCCCCGTCACCGTCACCGAGCACCGTCGCCGAGCACCGTCACCGAGCACCGTCACCGTCACCGAGCACCGTCACCGAGCACCGTCACCGAGCACCGTCACCGAGCACCGTCACCGAGCACCGTCACCGAGCACCGTCACCGTCACCGTCATCGTCTGTTATGATTTAAGGCATCCACTTCCATTCCGCTCGATTCGTCACAGTGTGTCTCCGGATTACCTGTACACTGTGTAATGTGACGCACAGCCAGTGGGATGACGCCATGAACGTCTACGGTAAAACGTTCCCATTGTTCATGTAAACGTTTACCATGCTTAGAGCCTTTACACGGCAGACATTCCGGAGTTCTTCTAGCAATTGCAGACGGCTTCATCGAGTGGAATTCTTGATATTGAGTCGGCGTTAGCATGTTTGGATCCCTTCCTGTGTTCGAGCGTAATATCATACTGTGCCAGCTCCTCTAACCATCAAGCCATTTGTCCTTCTAAGTTACGAAATCTGAAGAACCATGTGAGACTACTATGATCAGTACGGACAGTTATTGGGCGTCCGAGGAGATAATGCCGAAAATGTCTAGTGAATGCAACTATGGCCAATAATTCCTTTCTCGTGACACAGTACCGACGTTGAGCTGGGGTAAGGACTTTGCTGGCATAACCGATTACTTAGTTCCGCGCCGAACGAATTGTCTGACGCATCCGTGTCCAGAATGAACGTTCCTGATGACCGCGGATACCCCAAAAAAGGTGGTTTCATCAACATTTTCTTCAGCGTCTCGAATGCGGACTGGTGATTATCTTCCCAGAGGAATACTTTCTTCTTTCCAGTAAGTTTGTAGAGGGGCGCTGATAATGCCTCAAAGTCAGGAATATGGTCCCTGTGATAGTTGATGTAGCCGAGGAAGGTCTCAACTTATTTTTGGTTCTTTGGTATTGGCCAGTTTGCGATGCAGTCAATGGACTCTTGCGTGGGTGTTATTCCAGCTGCACTCACGACCTTTCCGAAGAAGACCACCTTTCTTCGCACGAGTTTATATTCGGTCGGTTTCAGTTTGAGGTTGTACCTACTGTCAAAATCGAGAAAACACAGCTCTGATGTCGTCGATATGAGTTTCAAAGTCATCACCTAGAACTATCACATCATCCAAGTACGCCAAACAGATATTCCAATTAGGTCCCTTGAGTACTTACGGGATGACCCTTTGAAAGGTCGCGGGACCGTTTGTGGTGCGAATGGTGAGCGTTGAAACTCGAACAGTCCGTACTTTGTAATAAATGCAAGCTTGTGACGGTCCTCCTTAGCTACTTCTATCTGCCAGTATCTTGAGGTCATGTATAAAGTGCTAATGTAATTGCTGTCTTTCAATGAATCTAAACACTCGTTTATATTCGGTAATGGTAAAACGTCTTTTTTGGTCACCTTATTCAGTTTACGAAAATCAACACAATATCTGAGCTTTCCATCCTTTTTGCGGACTAGAACTGGTGCGCTTGACCAGTTGAAGGAGTTATAATTCCCCTCTCTTACATCGCGTTAATATGTTCCTCTTCGTCTTTCTCGAATCCCAAAGGCGTTCGTCTGAGCTTTGCGTGAATGGGTGATGCATCGCCGGTGTCCACCTTATTGGTCACCTCGCTAAATAGGCCAAGATCGAACTCGCCCTTAAAGAAAACGTCCCAATGTTCTATAAGAAGGTTGTGTATCACCGTTCGCTGATCCTTGTCCAGATCACGCGTCGCTGAAGTGAATAGATTTTGGAGATGTTCAGGCATTACTCCATCTTCACGTCCTCATGCTCCATAGCTAGGTCAACATGTGGGTAACACACACAAGTGTGGTCGTTAGTGGGTTGTTTTACGTTGTCTTCGGCGTCTCTATTCACAATTCAGTGTCCAGTTCTGAGGGGTAATAACCTGTGGGTAACGTACACGAGTTTCGTCAATGGCCTGCACTTTCACACAGTTATCCTTATTGCTTCCGACATGGTGACGACATTCGAGCGATGGATTCGAATCATTTGGCTGCAATCCGTCAGACAAGTCGCGAGCATGTATTTCTACTTTGCTTCTTCGCTTCCATCTTAGCCAACATCAACTCGGCGTATCGCCTAGCGGCATTCTTCCGTAAAATCCCTTGTCGGTATAGTATGTTCTAATTGGGTCGCCTTACACCTAGCATGCGCCACTTTGGTTTAACCGTCGGCGTCAGTATCGATGAAGTACATGTCGTTTAAAGCTTTCTCTACTTCAATCCCGCATCCTAGGTACTGGTCACGGTTGATCAGTATTTCACTGTTACTTTCATTAAAGCAAAGTACAGGTACAACATTGTCTTGGCGGAGTAGACACGGTGAGGTCTCTAGTTTGTAAGCAAGTGATCGTGGTTCCAAGAAGTATTCAGTCGTTGTCGGGTTAGTCAACGTGCTGTGAAGGGTGGGACCTTGACAGTTTTGACAGACACGACAGTAGTAACTTGGAAGGTCTTCTCTCCACTGCTCCGAAGGACTGCCGGGATACAGCAGGCTACCTACTTGAAGGATATTGTCGACGAAGTCTACCCGACACTTAAACTTTTAGAAGAAATCCAGGCCCAATATAAAGTTGTCATTGATGGGAGCTAGAACAATATCTGTTTCATACATCTTTTCACCCAACTCTATCTTCACATTAGGTGAGACTCGCCCTTTCATACAAGAGCCCTTTTGCGCAGTGTTAAGTGTCAATGTCTCTGTGTACGGCATGGTTACTGGCAGAGTCCGCAAATCGCATCTTCATTAGCGTGACTTGAGCGGCTGTGTCTATCACAGCTGCAGTAGGCCTACTGACGCCACACACGCTTATCTGTACATAAAGACTATCTGCGGGATTTTCCACCTCTAACATCATGTTTCCCTTTTGGTTCGGTGGAGGTGTTCAACTTTGGCGGGGGTGTCCGTTGTCCAGACGGTGTGGTGAGTGTGCGCACGTTCAGAGATTCCTCTATCGAAAAGCTGACTTGTCGGGTTGGTTTCATGCCTAATAGTTTTAAACTTCCTGATACCTCATTCATCGCTTGGAGTGCCGAGTGGAGGTCGAAAGATTTAGAACGGCTCGCTTCATACGCCAGTGCTCGGTCTCTAGCACCGCGCAAGAAAATTTCGACAGCCACGTGTTGTAGCATCCTTGTAGTGTCATGGCAAAGATGTCCGCCAAATCAGGCAAAGATTCATCTTCTCTTTGTTGACGCCTTATGTTCGACGCGGATTCTGTTACTCCATAACGCTTATCCATTGAGATTTTGATACTATGGTAGTCGTGTTTCTCCGGTCTGTAGTTAAGAGCTTTACCGTCCAAGCGCTCTTCAAATTTTCTAGCCTTCTTTCTGTCATCTCAATGCCTCGACGCAGCGATGCGCTTGAACTTACTTTTGAAGGCCAAGTATTTTTCCGGGTCTGCGTCCCCAAAGAACGATGGTAGCTTTTGGGATGGAGAGTATTTGCGACGAGGTGAGCTTCTGCTGCGCTTGCGCCGGCGCCGTCTAGAGCGATGAGAACGCTTGTCTCCATGCCCTGAGTCGTTACGTCGGCCATAATGTTTATTTCCACAAGAATGCCTGCTCGACGAACTGCAAGCCGAGCGAGAGGAAGAATAACGTCTTTTATGTCCTAAATATCGGTGAGCACTCCTCGTTGGATGTCCACGTGGTCGGGGTCTAGATCGACTATAAGATGAATGTCGATTGCTGCTTGACGATGACGAGCGGCCGCGAGGTGAATCGCGACTCGAAGGTGAACTAGAATAGTGACGCTGGCGTCGTCGAGTCTCATGCGACGATCGATGATGAGGTGATTGATGACGTGAGCCACTAGACAATCGACGGCATGAGCTATGAGACGGCCGTCGTCGCGGGCAGTGAGACGGTCGTCGTAGCTGGCTGTGAGACGGTCGTTGTCGCGGGCGCTGAGACGGTCGTCGCCCCGGGCTGTGAGACGGTCGTCGTCGTGGGCTGCGGGACGATCTTCGACGTGGGCTACAAGACTGTCGATGACCTGTGTCGCGCGTCAGTCGCTGTTGACGTCAGTCAGTTGAGACATGACCTAAACCAGTACCACCGACCTGATGACTAACCGTGTTACCATATTGATAATTCTGGTGATTCCTACCATCACGGAATTCAGCCCGTTGTGGCCATCACATTGTTCTTCACTATAAGTATCAGTGTCTTGTGCATCGTCGCTTCGGTTGGTATTTCGGCGGGTCGACCCATTATTGTGGGAGTGACCATCCGGTTGATGCTGTGAGAGCTCCATTTGATTAATATGTGGCGTTTGGAAAACATGACTTTGCGATCGGTATATGTCGTCAATGGGCATAGAGCTGACGATGTGGGACAATGTATGGTCACTATGATGGGTACACATTAATGTACTTGACAAAATACGCTACAATGGGGTGTAATTATAAGTGATAGAACGTATAAAATGGCGTTAAAATTAAAAACGTAACTAAGTATACGTAACTACCGTATCTCCGTGAAAGTGAAATTACAATGTCTCGAGGCCTACACATTACAGGCAATGACAATCTATAAATGAAATCGGTGATATCACAATACAGCAGCAAAAATTAATAACTTCCTCGGAGCGTCGATAAAAATTACACAACGCGACACTTGGCAATTGTATTTAATGTACAGGTTGATACGCTAGAACAGGAGAACAGGAACTTCTAAGTGCTATTAGGGGTACATACATAAATATATTCACGCGGTCACTACCACAGCGCTATTACTTGATGATAGTATAAAAACTCTCCGATGGTGGCTTAAATTGCAACGCTTATTCACGAGTAACGAAGTTTGTTGTATAAAATGCTACAGTGTCACTTATCACAACAATTTCACAACAATAATAAGGCTGCGAGTATCGACACAGTAATGATAGAAACGATTGTGTATCACGTGTAGCAGTCGTAATACAATCCCATCACCAACCAGGCACAGCGTGCACCGTATCTGTGAGCAGTAAATACAGATTTACGATAATAACTAATGTAAGCCTATTATTTGCATGAAATCAACTCAAAACTGACGGAAAATACTATATTCTAATTACCGCTATGAATTAAGAGATTACGGTCAAAGGGACGTTATCCACTACGCTGGCCGTAAATAATACGGTCAAAGGGACGTAAGCGACATCTATGAATATAACAGACGGCAAAATAATGACGAGTCTGATGACCGTGAAAGTCAGCAGAAATTCGCAGCTTACACACAAAAGCTGCTAATGCTGACAGTTTTAGCGTAAGGTAGCGAATCGAATCACCAACGCGGAGCTCACGCAAATTTAGAAAGAAGAGAATTCACACAAAATCTCAGAAAGTTGCATAAAAATTTAATGAATAAGCCGATGGGCCCAAACGGATGCACTCGATTAGTGGCAACGCGGCGTGAGTTCGTCTATGCTGCCACCAATTTAGTAATTTACAGTAATAGAGCTTACTACAGGGTTTGGTAGCGTGGTTGTCCTAACGTCACGCGTGGGTGAATTACGTAATAAGCCGTTTCGACATTTTTCGGGTTCTTCTTCAAAACAACATTTTCCGGTTGATCGTTTTTCCTAAATCCACCTAACCCCTAATTACACTAATACCACAATTCGACTACGAAATCGAGTACCGACAAACCAAGAAACACTGCAACGCTGATGCACTTAGTCGTCTTCTCTGGGGCTCTGACGTCAATTTCGACGGGGAAGAAGATGATGCTGACGTAGACATGGTCTGCGCCATTCAACAGCTCAGCACGGACATTACGCCAGCGAATGCCGACATCTTCAAATGGGAATCCTCCAAGGATCCAGTCAGTACAACCGTTCTACGTTACGTGCAGGACGGATGACCGCAAAAGAAGAGCCTTAGTAGGGAAGGGCCACGATCCCCAATCAAGTCGAAGATTCAAGGCACAGTGAAGTCGAAAGATTTCCGGCGGACTCGCCTACCGAGTGGAACGGGTGCCCACTCCATGGTTCTCGGGTTGTCGTGCCAACGAAAGTTCGACCAGCAGTCTTGATTCTCCTTCACCTCGGACACATGGGAATGGAGAAAATGAAGCACCTCACAAGATCTGCAGTTTACTGGCCAAGAATCGACGAAGAAATTGTCACTACAGCAACAAGTTGCAAATCGTGTGCTGAGCATCATCGTAGTCCAACAATGGCACCTCTACATCAATGGATGTTACCGGAGAAGCCATGGAGTCTCCTACATGTCGACCATGGCATCAACTTTAAGGGAGCCAATTGGTTGGTTATGGTGGACGCGCACTCCAAGTTTCCATTCATACACCAGACGCAGTCAACATGCCCAAGAGTACGACAGAACTGCCCGAACAAGACTTCTCCATCTTCAGGTATCCTCACGCGATTGTCACCGACAACGCAACTACGTTCACCTCCGAGGATTTCTAGACCTGGTGCAATGAGCGAGGAATTACGCATCTCACGGGTGCACTGTATCACCCCGCTACGAAGGGTGCTGCAGAGCCGATGGTACAGACGTTCAAACAAGCAGTCAAGAAGTCGTTGCGACATCTCGCCAAGCTGTGACAGAATTCTTGATGCCGTATCGTCGCACGCCGAGCAACGACGGATTTTCTCCAAGTAAACTCATTACCAACCGCCAGATCAGAACGAAGATCGACATCCTGGTACCAGCGAAAATGAAACACGCGCAGAGACATCAATCACAGATTTCCAACCGTAAACACCAAGGCAGACGGACGCAAATCAAACTACAAACTGGTGACTGTATCACACTCATCCCTCCGGACCAGCAGGCAGTCGCCACAAGTCAAGTCGTATGTGGATTCCTGCATCAGTTACAAAGACGTTAGGTCACCGCCACGTACTAGTAAAAGACGTTCAGACGGGTACGACCCAGAAACGCCACGTGGGGCAACTTCAACTTCACTCCCACTACAATAAAGACCTTGAACCCGGTGAAGCACCCAGTTGCAAAGTGCCGCCCAAAAACGTTGATCGGAGAAACGGCTTCTCAACACCTGCTACTAAGAAGTCAACGCCAGTCAAGCCTTCCGGCCAAGTATGTATACGGAAGAGCATCCAGCAGGAACAAGATCCGCTACGTCATTCTACGGTCCAGGACACGAACGGAGATCGACAAGAACAAGGAAACGAGTTGAGAGACTTGATTTATAGTGTACTTGTTCTATTTAGATCGACTCCTGTTTTAAAGTGCGAGAAACTGTAACATACTGGATTTAGCCGGTTAGGAACATTCTCGCCGCAAACGGGGAATCCCCTCGATTGTTCGCGAACTTGTCAATCACGTCGCGCCACGCCTACGTTGCTCCGATTGGCTCGATATATTTAGCCTTAGAAAATTGCGTCATATCAAATATTCTATTTGCTTCGATAGAGTCTCCCCCGTAGCTTATAAAAAGCCCGTGTCTCAAATTCCTATTAATCGTACAAATCGTAAAGTTAACATCGCGTTTTAGACGATAGAATAAGACTGTTCTGGTTAGGTTCCAATAAGGTGTAACCGTTTAGTAACTGCTATTGTTAAAGTGTTATTAGTAAGCTGAGATTGTTATTACTTTGTGATTATACCTCAACACGAAAATACAAAGGTAATACCTTATTGACTAAATATATAAGGATTAACACAAGCTTTCGTATATCAAGTGGAGATTGCACCTGATGAAGTATATTTTATCTTCGAAAGCTTGTGTTAGTCCTTATATAGTTAGTCAACAAGGTGTTACCTTTGTATTTTCGTATTTACGACATGGTTAACACGGCTCTATATTATAATTAAAGATAGAGTGCTCACACCGAGTCGTACTTTTTCAGTATATTTTGGTGCTCGTTTTTATTCAACATAAGAAATTAAAACATAACATCACATCACATTAAAACATCTGTAAATCACAATATCTTCAAAAAAATCCAAAAAAAAGATATTGACTATCGAATCTGTAGTCATGCAATATTTGGTGTCCATATTTACACGCGTTGTACTGAATTATTACACCTATTGTTCGGTTTAGTCGTCATCAGAAGAGTTGTATATTAAAATTAGAGTGGACAACGTTAATAAATTCACAATAAAAAATAATAAAGAGAATCCAATATAGCAACGTTACCATAAGAATTCAGAATGTTACCAATGGTGGATAGTATATCCGGACATAATACGTTTCCTGTATAATATCTAATTTAGGAATAGGAGGAATGTGTTAAGTTTTTTTTATAATTGTTGTCCACTCTCAATCGTTGAATTACCGTACATTAGAATGTCAGATTTTGAAGGAGATTCCCCCGTACCGGAATTTTTGAAGAAATTGTACCATCTGGTTGATAATCCTTATTTTGACGATGTTATCGGATGGGATGACGTCAGTACTAGTATTAGTAGTACTAGTAGTAGTAGTAGTTGTACTAGTCTCAGTCTGCTGACTGTGACTGTCACGGTCAGCGTTGGTACTGTCTAGAATCGCTAAAATGTCGTTTAGCAATATCAACTACATTTTAATCAGGCCATCCGGCAGAATATCTGTGCGACCTTTCTTAATTTTAAACCATTGTAAGCCTAACCATAGAGTAGTTTGACAGCTGGTAAAATCATGGAAAATAGGGTACTGTAATGAGTTGTGATGATACTTACTCTTACTGCTGCAGGCGTAACCTTGTTTATCGGTATCCAAAACTATTTCATAATTAAATTTTGGCAATTTACAATGAATGTTTATGGCAGTTATTTAGCACAATATATTCGCAATGACCTCAACACTCACATATTACATATAGTTTTGAAGGGGTGGACAGCGCGTTCTATGATAATTTTTATTTTGAATGTTCCAGAATATTCCTATACAAGAAGCAGGCTACATTTTTTACGTACATGAGACATATTATAGTGTAACACCGATAAAATGCAGTACAATATTGTAAGTAATATACTAATAGTAATATTACATTTTTCGGTGCTTTATCACTAAATTGTTTCTTAAGCCCCATTTTACATTGCTGGAAAAATGGGGCATAAACATTAAATACAGTGAACAGTAGACAAAAGAGTTTGGAACAAATGGGTTTTGAGTAAACATTTGAAGGTTTGTTGAGTGTGTCGGCATTTTGAATTGTTTCTAGTAACTTATTCCATAATGTTGAAGCTGCTCTGGAAAAAGAGAGGTTTCCCATGGTTGTCAACTTCGTGCGGAGGTTTTTGATGAGAATTTTGTTGGCAGATTGAATACCTGGACGACCAGGCGTATGTAGTGTGACATGGTCACCAAGGTACGATGGAACCATATGATGGATGCATTTATAGGTTATAATAAAAAGTTTGAAAATGATGCGCTGGTGTATTGGGAGCCAATGTAGCTGTTTGAGAATTGGTGTAATAGAATCATATTTCTTAATTTTTAAGATTTGTCTAGCTGCTGCATTTTGGGCAGACATTTGATACGGTGAGCAGAAACCTGATAGAGTAGAGCATTATTGTTATCAAAACGTGATGTTACATATGCATGAACTAGAGTTTCTGTTATTTGTAGATCAGGATAGTGGCGAATTTTGGAAAGGATTTTAGTATAGAATGCCGATCTAACAGTAGCTGTTACTTGTTTTTCCATGGACAGTGTCTGGTTGAAGATGACACCCACATTCCTAACACTTATTATAGAGGTAACTATGACATTAGTTATGGGAATAGTGATGTTTTTGATTTTTGCAATTTTATTTGGAGTGCCTAAAAGGAGAAATTCAGTTTTGCCATCATTTGATTATAGTTTATAAGCTGTCATCCATTGATGAAGTGCATTTATGAGGGAATATAGATGAGAAATTGATGAACTTACTTTGTTTGATGGGCAAAGATATAAATATGAGCATCATGCACGTACTTCTTCTTCTTTCGTATGCCGTCTCCCTCATATTTCTAGCTCAGTCTCGGCAAGCCAGGCCCTCGTCTCGTCATCC
>WURV02155208.1:0-16608 GCA_011762755.2 Epimenia babai
TCGTGGCCAGCAGGCATGCGGTCAAGGCTGCCGGACGCGGGCGAAGAATCGAGGTGGGCGTCAAGCGACGCTTACACGTTGCGCGTCTTGATCCGGATCGTCCCGAGCTTCCAGGAGGGATCCTCGTCCTCGGGCAGGGGCACGCCGCGAGTCAGGGACTCGGGATCCCATGGCGCGTGGCGCGGCCCGCCAGGAGGAGGAGCGATGCAGGCCCCCGGCCCGAAGGACAGGAACAGCGACAGGAGTGCTGCGCGGCTACGAGCCTGCCTAGGCACGCGCCTGGTTGCGCAGCCGCTCCCGATCCACCTTGCCGTTGGGCCGCTTGGGGAGTTCGGGAAGCAGATGGATCTCGCTCGGGAGCATGTGCGGGAGCAGGGACTCGCCCAGGGCCTGGCGCAGCCCGGCCTCGTCGATGCCTCCCTCCTCGTGCAGGGACACGAAGGCCACGACGGCCTGGCCCTGCACCTGGTCCGGACGTCCGACGACCACGGCTTCCTGCACGGCCTCGTGGGCGATCAGGGCCTTCTCGACCTCGGCCGGGGCGACCTTCTCCCCGCAACACTTGAGCACGTCGTCCGAACGCGCGACGAAGTAGAGGTCCCCGTCCTTGTCGCGCCGGAACAGATCCCCGGTGCGCAGGTCACGGATCCCCTTGCGCGGACCCGGTCGCAGGACCTCGGCCGTCTCCTTGGTCCGGTTCCAGTAGCCCAGCATCACGTGGCGTCCGCGAACGTGGAGCATGCCGACCTCACCGACGCCGACGCGATGGCCCTCCTCGTCCTCGATCCAGACCTCGGTGCCGGGGATGGCCTGGCCCACGGACTCGGGCTTGCGCAGCAGCTTCTCCGGGGGCAGGTAGCTGATCCGCTTGCACTCGGTCAGTCCGTACATCGAGAAGATCCTCGCGGCCGGGAAGATCGAGGGCAGTGCATCGATCAGGTCCCGATCCAGCGCGGCCGCGGTATTGGTCAGCATCCGCACGCGCGGGAAGACGAAGGGCTGCCCCCGCTTCTGCGCCAGATCGACGAGGATGCGATCGATCGTCGGCACCGAGGGGAAGACCGTGATCTCCTCCTCGGCCAGGGTCCGGAGGATCTCGCCGGGAAAGCGGAACGAGGGCAGGAGGGCCAGGGAGCCTCCTGCCGCAACCGTCAAGAAGAGCTGGTAGAGCCCGTAGTCGAAGGACATCGGCAGGCAGCAGAGCACCCGGTCCGACTCGGCGTAGTCCAGGTACTGCGAGAGGCTCCAGACCGCGAAGGCCATCGAGCCATGGCTGTGCATGACCCCCTTGGCCTCCCCCGAGCTTCCCGAGGTGTAGAGGATGGCCGCCAGCTCCTCGTCGCCGAACTCGAGCCCGAGGGGCTCGGGCTCCTCGAGGGTCCCGAGCTGCTCGATCGACAAGAAGCCCTTGCCGAGGTCGCCCTCGGGGTAGCTCCCCCAGTAGAGGACCCCGGCCGGATCCTCGATACCCTCGACGGCCTCGCGGTAGACCGGATCCAGGTAGGCCTGACTGATGACGAAGCGCGCCCCACTGTCCTCGATCGCGTAGCGCAGCTGGGGCGGCGGGGCCTGGGGATGGAGGGGGACGAAGGCGCCCCCGGCCATCAGCACCGCGTAGATGGAGGCCACGGCCTCTGAGCCGTTGCGCAGGAGCAGCACGACGCGGTCCCCCCGGACCAGGCCCCGTGAGCGCAGGACCCGGGCCAGCCGGGCGGCCTGGGCCAGGGTCTCGCCATAGCTGACGCAGCCTCCGGGCAGCCTCAGCAAGGGCTGATCGGCAGCGTACAGGGCCCGACGCCTCAGGTTCTCCAGGAGGGTTCGGGGCCTGGTTCCGTCCATGGGCGCATGATGGCGGGCCCCCGGCCACGGGGCAACGAAGCCCTCGCCCATGCTGCCGGCATCCCTTCCCCTGGTTCCCCGCAGTCGCCTCCGTAAGATCTTCCCCCTTCCTCTTCCCAGAACCCGACCCCAAATGCGCCCGATCCCTCTGGCCCTCGCCCTCACCGCCCTGACCACGGGCCTCGCCGCCCAGGACCCACAGCCGGCTCCGCAGGAGCCTCAGCCCAGCGAGCAGGGCCCCATGCCCCCGGCTCCCAAGGTCGAGGCCAAGAAGCAGAAGAGCATCGACGAGATGAACCGCGAGGAGCTCGTGGTCGAGCTCAAGCGCCTCCGCAAGGAGATCCAGCGCCTCAAGGATTCGCAGGTCCCGGCGAGCAAGGTCGAGGCCAAGCTCCGCGAGCGGAAGCCCAACTACCGGCAGATCCCGATCGCCGAGGTGCCCGAGGCACCGCCGCCTGCGGCCGGCACGGAGGCGACGGCCGATGGCACAGAGATGCCGGCCGATGCCAAGGTCACGGTCCGCCTGCTCGGCGACGCCGAGAAGGAGCGGCTCCCCAAGGGTGCCGTGCTCGTCGTCGAAGGACAGCCGGTCTTCGACCATGAGGTCAAGCAGCTCGAGGACTGGTTCAAGAGCTATGAGTCCAATGAGCTCGGCACACCCCGCCAGCGGGCGATCCAGGCCCTGATCGAGCGACGGACCGTCGAGTCCAAGTACCCGAAGCAGTTCGCGACCCTTCGCAAGCGCATGGACGCCATCGTCAAGGAACTGGACGGAGGCGCGGACTTCGGCGAGCTGGCCAAGAAGCGCTCCGAGGGTCCGAGCAGCGTCAGCGGCGGCGACCTGTCCTTCTTCGCGCGTGGCGGCATGGTGCCGGAGTTCGCGAGCCAGGCCTTCGGCCTCAAGATCGGTCAGGTCTCCAAGCCCTTCATGACCTACTTCGGCATCCACGTGCTCAAGGTCACCGGCCGCAAGAAGGGGAAGACCCCGGCCGAGGACCAGGTCCGGGCCAGCCACATCCTGCTGCTGATCGACAAGGACCAGATGGCCATCCAGCCCCTGGTCCGTCAGGCCCGCGAAGGCCGCAGCCAGGTCGCCGTGATCAACGACGAGTGGCGCAAGGCCCTGCCGGCCGCCTACCGCTAGAGCCGGCATGAGCCAGGACCGGCCGCAGGAGCTCCCCCACGTCCTGCCCTCCCAGGCGACGCTCGGGGAGGCGGCCGGTCGCGTCGGCACCTCCCATCTACCGCTGCTCCTGCTCGTCGACACCGAGGGCCGCGCCCTCGGCCAGGTCCCCGAGGAGACCGTGCGCCTTGGCCTCACCGGTGAAGGTCGCCCCGAGCATGTCCTGACGCGACTGGCCCAGCCGCTCGACGGCAGTCTCCCCCTCGACGAGGAGGGACGGCCGCTGCCCTGGACCCCCGAGCCTCCGCCAAGGGTGCGCGAGGCCCTGCTGATGGCCGGCGGCCGCGGCTCGCGCCTGCGCCCGCTGACCGACCAGACCCCCAAGCCCCTTCTGCCGGTCCAGGGTCGGCCCCTGCTCTTCCGCCTGATCGACCAGGCCGTCGTGGCCGGCATCGAGCGCGTCCACGTCTCCCTGCACTACCTGGGCGACCGCATCCGCGAGGCCCTGTCCGATCCGGGTGCCTTCGGCTGCGAGATCGCCTTCGTCGAGGAGACGAGTCCTCTGGGCACGGCCGGGGCCCTGGGCCTGCTGCCCGTGCTCGAGGGCCCGCTGCTCGTCATGAACGGCGACATCCTCTCGGATCTGCACCTGCCGGCCCTCTTCGCCTGGCACGGACGCCATGGCAACGGCATCACGGTCGCCACGCATCTGCACGAGGTGTACGTGCCCTTCGGGCTCGCGCATCACGAGGGGCAGCGGCTGCGCTTCCTCGAGGAGAAGCCGACCCTGCGCATGCCGGTCAATGCGGGGGTCTACGTCTTCGAGCCTTCGCTGTTGGCTCAGGTGCCCGAGGGGAAGCCCTGGGACATGGTGCGTTGGCTCAACGAGCTCTCGGCAGAGGGGAAGGTCGGGCAGTTCCCGATCGTCGAGGAATGGAACGACATCGGCACGCTGGATGCATACCGGAGCCTGAGCTCGGGGAAGGTCCCGGCCGGGCCCGACGAATCCACTCGTTAGTTTCGCCCTCCCTACGCAGCTCGTTGAAGAACCCCAGCGGCGACGGGGCCCCACGCCCCTTCCCTCACGCCCCCGCCTCAGCTCCTCTCCTCGGCTCCGTCGAAACCCCGCTGCAGCGGCGGCAAGGTGCTGCCCGGATCCTGCTGCATCGCGATCCAGGACCGACGATCCTCGCTGCCGACAGGGTCCGGGACCTCCTGCGGCGCGGAGGCCAGGGCCGCCTCGTACTGCTCGCAGATCGCTCGACCGAATCCATCACGGGTCGGTGACAGGGGCGCGACCTTGGCCCGGGTCCTCAGCAGTCGCGCGGGCTCCGCGAGCAGGCCTTCGAGCGTGCGGGTAATGGCCTCGACATCGCCGGGCGGCACGAGGAAGCCGGCCTCGCCGATGCGCTCGGCAAAGGCACCGACCTCGGTGACCAGGGCCGGGCAACCCAGCTCCATGGCCTCGTCGAGGACGAGCCCGTAGGTCTCGAAGCAGGTCGAGGGGAAGGCGGCCACATGCGGCCTCGCCGCGAGGATCTGCTCGTACTCGTAGCGACCGTGGAAGCGCACCGGCAAGCCCGAGGCCTTGGCCCGGAGCTCCTGCTCCAGCACCTCGGTATCGATGCCGCCGAAGACGTCGAGCTGCAGCCTGCCCGCGAGGGATCCCCCACGCTCCTGCAGGCGGCCCATGGCCTCGAGCAGGACCTGGACGCCCTTGCGCCAGGTCACGAGTCCCCAGAAGGCGAGTTTGAGCGGTTCGCCCGGAGCAGGCGGGGTCCAGCCCTCGGCACTCCCCTCGGGGAAGCGCCCCTCGTGCGGCAGCGGAAGCCGATGGATGCGCGCAGGATCCAGGCCGAGCCCATGGCTCACGAGCCGGGCCGTGGCCTCGGTGGCGCAGAGCACGCGGCGGGCCAGACCCAGCTCCTGCCGCATCGAGCGCGCGTAGAGCTCGATGCCGGTCTCGACCTCGGCACGCCCCTCGTGGCCGCGCAGCGGCACGCAGTCCAGGCAGTTGGCAGGGTTCAGCACCCGCTCGCAGTGTTCCTCGTCGGGCCGCAGCCGGAAGCAGGAGGGGCAGGAGGAGTAGAGGTCGTGCAGGAAGACCAGGGCCGGGATGCCTTCCTCGTGGCAGACCCGGATCAGGTCGTTGCTGAGCCGGATCCACTGGTGGACATGGACCAGATCCGGCCGCTCCCTTCGCAAGAGATCCCTGAACAATCCCGAGGCCTCGGCGTCGTGGGCCCGGTCCCAGTAGTCGGAGTAGGTGTCCGAGCGATGGAGACGCCAGCAGGGCCAGGGCAGGTCCTCGCGGCCTTCGAGCCGTCCGGTCTCCCTCGGCTCGAAGCTCCCGTGCAGCAGCATGGGCTGCAGGCCCTGCTCGTCTTGCCATCGGAGCAAGGAGTCGACATGGGCCTCGGTCCCCCCCCGGGACTCGGGGAAGAAGCCGTGGAGCACGTGCAGGATCCTGGTGCGTTCGGACAGGGCCATCTGGGCGAAGTGTAGACTACTGCCACTCCTCCCCCCCAGGCCGATGCTCCGCCTGCTGCCCTTCCTCCTGATCCCCGGTCTCTCCCTGCTCCCGGCATGTTCCGGGAACGGGGCTCCTGCGCCGGCTCCCCCCGAGCCGCACGCTCCCAGTACCGCCACCCCGCGCCCGGGCAGCATCACCGGCAACTGGATCCTCGACTCGATCCAGGTCATCAAGGACACGGGGCCCAGGCATCGCCTGCAGACGGGCCAGGCCCTGCGCCTCTCCGCAGACAGGATCGAAGTGCTCTTCGACGAGTACGTCGGCCCCGGCTCGGCCCTGCCGACGATCCTCTCCTCGTTCTACGGCGGCGAACTGCGGGTCTCGCAGTTCCTGGATCCGGTCGAGGACTTCGAGATCAACCTGACCCTCGACTACTCGCCCTTCTTCAACGTCCCCAAGCGGCACTTCTACACCTCGGTCCATGCCAAGGGCGAGCGGATCGGCGAGCGGCTCGTCGTGGAGTTCCTGCTGCAGGAGTTCCTGCCGATCGGCACGAAGGTCGTCGAGTACCAGCGTGACGAGCTGCGCCTGGGCCTGATGCCGGGCGAACCGGTGCCCTCGGCCGCCGGCACCTGGGTCGTGGACCGTGTCCTGGTCTACGAGGACAGTGCGCCCAAGCAGTCCCTGCTCCTTCCGGTGCCGATCCCCGAGCGGATCGGGAAGGGCGACGAGATGATCGTCGGCGAGGCCGAGGTCCTCGACCTGTTCGGGGGCAAGTTCACCCAGCAGGGCTTCGAGAAGCAGAACCCCGAGTTCTCGCTGGCCATGCTGCTCTCCTTCGTCGGCAAGGGGGTCTGCCAGGGCTTCATCGCGACCGAGGGGCGGAGCGGGACGCGTTTCGCACAGCAAGGCGTGATCGGGGACTTCAACCTCTTCCACACCGGCAAGCACCTGCTCGGCGACCTGCGCATGCTCTGGTCCAAGGACGTGGGTACGGCGACGCCGCATGCCTACTACGTCTTCCTGGACCTCGTGCCCAAGGCGCTGCTTCCAGGGATCGGCGCGTGGAGCAGGGCGAGGGCGCGCGTGGCTTCCTACCGGCACCCTGGGACCCCGAAGTCCTGCGCGGTCGCCTCGAGCGCGCCCGGACCGACGCGGGGCTCCCGGCCTCGACGATCCATACGAAGCCGACGATCCCCCCAACCCCGATCGGCACCCCGGACCGATGAGCGTGCCCAACGTCCGCAGGGGCCTCGTTCAGCCGAGTCTGTTCTTCGCCCTGCTCCTGCCCTCCTCTCGGACATCGGCGTCCCCGAGGCCACCGGGCTCCATGGAAACAGCCACGAGACCCCGCGCGAGGGGAGCCTCGTCGGTCACTGGTTGCTGAACAAGATCGAGGTCGTCAAGGACACCGGGACCAGGACCGAGGTGCGTCCCGGACAGCCCCTGCGCCTCTCGCAGACCAAGGTCCTGGTAATGCTCGGGGACTACCTGGGACCGGGCACCGTCCTCGAGCAGATCATGCGCTCGATCTACAAGGCGCCGCTCGACTTCAAGATCGGCTTCACGCTCGACTACAGCAACGTGCAGGGACTGCCGTCCCAGACCGTCACGACCTCGATCTCGGCCAAGGGAGCGCTCGTGGATGGCGGGCTCAGGGTCGAGTACCTGCGGATCGACCACGACCTGGTCCAGGGCAAGCGCGAGGAGGTCGACCGCGACGAACTGATCCTCGACTTCGTCCCCGGACCCGGCATCCGCAACGTCCGCGACCTCTGGGTCGTGCGATCGGTGACACCGATCCTCGACACCGATCCCTTCTCGACCTTTCCGCTGACTGTGCCGATCTCGCGCCGGCCGGGTCCCGGGGACTTCGTGGACCTGCGCGAGGACGCTGCACAGACCCGGGTCTTCGGCTTCCCGATCGACGGGGTGGGCTTCGAGCGGGCCTTCCCGGACTTTCGCGTGACCCAGTCCTTCTACACGCTGCAGTACGGTGCGGCGCAGCATTGGATGGCCTTCGAGGCCCAGCGCGGGACCGTGCTCGAGGGCAAGGGCGCCCTGATCGACCTGCGCCTCAACGACAACGGCGTCCATCTGCAGGGGCTGCTGCGCCTCGTCCACGACGATGCGCGAAGCGGGGAGATCACGCATGCCTACGAAGCCTTGATCGTGCTGGACCGGGCTCCGGACCTGCTCGAGGAAGGCACCTCGCAGGATGAGGGGGATCTGCCCTACTCCAAGCTCGGCCTCGGCCGCTGAAGGACGGAGTCGGGCCGGGGGACGAGCGATCCGCGCCGGACCCGTCCGGCATGCCGTCTCCTGCATCTCCGAGCTTCCGAGTCGCCTCGCTTCCGAAGCGGTCCCGGCCGTCGTACATTCCTCCCATGCGCATCGGACGTTACGAGGCCCTGCCGATCGAGACCGGACGCTTCGCCCTGGACGGCGGGGCCATGTTCGGCGTCGTCCCCCGCCCGCTCTGGGAGCGCAAGATCCCGCCCGACGAGCGCAACCGCGTACCTCTGGCCCTGCGGGCCCTGCTGCTGCGCGAGCTCGACGAGGCCGGGGAGCCCAAGGGCCGCAACCTCCTCGTCGACACCGGCGTCGGCCAGAAATGGGATCCCAAGTCCGCCGACATCTACGGCGTCGACCACGGCAGCCTGCGCATCGAGACGTCGCTGGCCGAGCAGGGCCTCGGGCTCGGGGACATCGACGAGGTGCTGCTGACCCACCTGCACTTCGACCATGCGGGCGGGGCCACGCGGAAGGCCGAGGATGGGAGCCTGGTGCCGACCTTCCCCAACGCGACCTACTACGTGCAGCGCGACAACCTCGACTGGGCGCAGCGACCGACGCCCAAGGATCGGGCCAGCTACCTGCCCGAGAACTTCGAGCCCCTGCTCGCCGCAGGCGTGCTCGAGACCATCGAGGGCGGGGGCCTCTGGCGGGAGGGCATCGAGTTGCACCTCTCGCATGGTCATACGAAAGGCATGCAGCTGCCGCGCGTCTTCGACGCGGCCACGAGCCTGATCTACTGCGCAGACATGATCCCGACGGCGGCGCACGTTCCCGTGCCCTGGGTCATGGCCTACGACAACGAGCCCCTCGTCACGATGGAGGAGAAGCAGGCCCTGCTGACCCAGGCGGCCGAGGAGGACTGGTGGATCTTCTTCGAACACGACCCGGAGGGACCGATGGCCAAGGTGGCCTCGGGGGTCAAGGGCTTCTTCGCCGGAGAACGCGGATGAAGGCCAGGGTCCCGACTCCTCTGCAGGAGCTCTGCGGTCGGCTGCCGACGCGCGGCGCGCGCATCCTCCTCCTCGCCCCTCCGGGCGAGCTGCGCTCGGTGGCTTCGCGCTGCCTCGAGGCCGTCGGATCGAGCGGGCGCGTCGCCGCGGCCATCCTCGGCGAACCCTTCCTGCAGGGGCGGTTGCCCGAGGGACTCGAGGTCCTCGACGCCGATCCCGGCCAGCCCCAGGGGCTCGAGGGACCGTACGACCAGGTCCTGCTCTTCGGGACCCTTCCCTTCGTGCCCTCGCTCGAAGAGGCCCTGCCGGCCCTGCGTCCCCTGATCCGACCCGGCGGCCGCCTGGGCCTGGACCTGCCGGCCGAGCACTTCTGCCCGGTCCTCCAGGCCTGCCACCCCGCCGCCGCGGACTGGGAGCTCCTGCACCCGGACCGTCTCGAAGAACTCCTGCTCCAGGCCGGCTTCCGCGACCTCGAAATCCACCGCCATGTCGAGCACCGCCCCTACCCGGGCCTCCCCGAACTCCTCGAGGACCTGATCGCCCAATCCCCCCTCCGCTACGAGACCCGCCCCGGCCGCGAAGAGCTCGACCTCCTCCGCCAACAACTTGCCCGCGCCTTCCGCGGCGCCCCCAGCCTCGACCTCTCCCTCCGCCGCCTCCGCGCCCACGCCCGCCACTGAGGGGGTCGGAGCCCGATTCCTACTCTCTAGGACGGTAGTTGCTGGGCTGAAGCTGCAACAACGGGTGCCAGACCTCGGGAGGCATGAGGTCGGAGCAGAATGACTGCATCGTCCAGCGGAACTTGCCCGCCAGACCTGCAAGGCTGGGGGCCGGACCTCCGAGGAATCTCGCGCAACGCTGAGGTGATCAGGAGGTGGAAGATGAACGAACCGGATCAGACCAAGGCTCGGTGGCGGTCTCGGGCAGCGCGGACCGACCTTCTGATCAGAGAGCTGACGACGGCCCCACTCCCGAGCGAGGCCTCGGAACATCCTGAGCGAAGTCCCGGTTGAAACTGACCGAGGTCCCGGACAAAACCCTCCTCAGTTCCCGCCCCGCACCGTGGTCCCCCACCCGTCGTAGACGGCCTCGTGCACATCACAGATCCCGACGAGTCCATGACGACCTCGTGGATCTCCTCGAGCCCGACCGCATCGACGCGGCGCAGCAGCATGCCGAAGGGATGATCCTCGTCCCCTTCCTGCTCCTCCGCCATGTAGCCGAGGCTCTCGGCCTTGCGTCGGATCGAGGTCCGCACCTCCTCACGATCGCTGTAGACGAAGTGCTCGACCTCGCGAGCTTCGGTCAGAGGATCCCCGGCCTCCTGCAGCCCCTCGACGACCCGTCGATTCATCATCCACTGGAAGCGCTCGGGACTCGGATACAGGAACTCCCGGTAGTAGCTCCAATCGGGGTCCTCCATCGGGACCAGCTCCATCCCGATGCCCTCGAGCAGCGCCTCCGCGAGCGATCGAAGCGCCTCGTCGCTTCCCGCTGGACCCATGAAGCAGAGTTGCCAGGTCCCGCGGTTGCGCAGGCGCCCGATCATCGGGAAGCCCGCCTCCTCCCCCGCGGCCATCAGTCGATCTTCGACCGCCCCGAGTCGCCCGGCCTCCTCGGCGGTCCCCATGCCATGCTCGCCGGGGTCCTTCATCTCGAGGCAGAGCGCATACATCGTCTCCAGCCCATGCGCCGGAAGGCGATCGATCCACGAGAGATCCAGCAGGATCGAGGCCGGTGCGTCATCGACGCGGCAGAGGTAGGCGTCCCAGGATTCGGACATCGGCGAGCCTTGGAGAGAGCAGGAGAGTTCGGTCTGGATCGGTCCCGGGGGCCCGCAGGAGGAGCAGGGACCCGAACGCAGAATCGAGCCGCGGGCGCGCCGGCTCTTTCGCCGCGCAGCATCCCGATCAGCTCAGGCATCCGGCCCGGGCATCGAGGTCCGGGTCGGATCTGTGCAGGTATAGCCCAGCAACTACCGTCCTAGAGAGTAGGAATTGGGCTCCGACCCCATTACTGGAGGGCGAGGAGGTAGGCGGGAGTGGTGGCGTAGGTGGTCTTGCCGAGGAGGAGGCCTTGGAGCCAGAGGGTGGTGCCGGCGAGGCTGGGGGTGGAGGGGATGTCGAGGGTCCAGCGCATCTGCTTGAGGGCGGAGGAGGGGCGGATCAGAAGGAGGTCGGGGCTGACCTGCCAGGGGCAGCCCTGCAGTGAGGGGGAGAGGCCGCCGAGGTCGAAGGGGAGGAGGCCCGGCAGGCCGAAGAGGGCGTGGTTGGAGGCGCCGAAGGCCAGGAGGACCGGTCCGGGTTCGGGGAAGGTCCCGAGCAGGCCCCAGCCCTTGGTCCCGAGCCTTGGTGGCCCCTGACCGGGACTCAGGGGGGCGAGGGTCGCCCCGCAGGCCTTGCCGAAGGGAAGGGCCACGGCCTCCTCCCCTCGCGACCAGGCCAGGACCTCGGCGGCCTTGCTGGTCCCGAGCCGGAAGCGGAAGCCGTCCAGGTCGTACGGACTGGCATGTTCCTGCGAGGCGTGCAGCCCGATGCGGAAGCCGGTCTTGCCCGCCAGCACCTTGGGACTGGCCTGCAGGGCCTGGGCCTTGCCGGACACCCTTCCTTGCAGGTACCACTGCGCCGTACCGGCCTTGGAGTCCAGGACCATGGCGACGTGCACCCATCCCTTGGCCGCCATGCCCTGCAGATCGACATCGAGGCGAAGGTCCTTGCCCCCCCATCCACGGATCCAGAGCGCCTTGCCCGCCACCCCGCCGGTGAAGGCGCGGAAGTCGGGCAGCCCACCGAAGAGATAGGCCGGCATCGTCGTCGCCGTCCCGCGCAGCCGCATCCACCAAGCGACGCTGAAGCTCCCCTGGAAGGCCCCCGACCAACCGGTCTCGAGGTAGTTGCTCCGAGGCTTCTTCCCCGCGACCCCACCCCGCATGCCGAGGCCGAAGCGACCCGCGGTCCAACGCTCAGCATCCTGGACGGTGCCGGCGAGGAAGGCCTCGCGCGGGGCACCGAGCTTGGGCTCGGCGAGATTGAGGACCCTCCGACCTCCTCCGGCATCGAAGCGGTAGTGGAGGACGTCCTGCGCGGAGAGCGAGGGCAGGAGCACCAGGACCAAGGGTCCGAGATAGGAGGAGGGTCGACGCATGATGAACTCCCTGTGGAGGAAGCGACCCGGGATCGAACCTTCCTCCCTCGGCCGCGCTGCCTGGCAGCCCGTCGAAGAACCCCAGCGGCGCCAGCGCCATCGTCTTCCTCACTCCATCACCACTCGAGAGCCTCGACGAATTCGTCGATTCGCCTGCGTTCTCGAGAGGCGACGGGACGAGGAATCCGACGCTCTGGCATCCACTGGATTTCCTCGACGGGCTGCTAAGCTGATCGACCTCTAGGTGCGCGATGCCGAAGGGCGTTTCGCGCGCCCTTCGAGCCCTCTGGGACAGCTTCCCCAACACTACGACCCGATCCGATGCGCATCGTCGTCCTGACCGGAGCCGGCATCTCGGCCGAGAGCGGACTTGCCACCTTTCGCGGCAGCGAAGGTCTCTGGGAGGGTCATCGTGTCGAGGACGTGGCCACCCCCGAGGCCTATGCGCGCGACCCTGAGCTCGTGCAATCCTTCTACAACGCGCGGCGTGCGCAACTCTCCGAGGTCGAGCCCAACGAGGCCCACCGGGCCCTGATGCGTCTGGAGCAAGCCCTGGGCGAGGACCTGCTGCTCGTCACGCAGAACGTCGAAGACCTGCACGATCGCTGCGGCCATCGCCGCCTGCTGCACATGCACGGCGAACTGCGCAAGGTGCCCAACGAGCGCGACGAGGTCCTCGAGTGGGACGGCGACGTCGAGCCGGACAGCCGCTGCCCCGAGGGCGGCGGAAGGCTGCGCCCGCACATCGTCTGGTTCGGCGAGGTCCCGCTCGAGCTGCCCAGGATCTTCGACGCACTCGAACGCTGCGACCTGTTCTGCGCGATCGGGACCAGCGGCGTCGTCTACCCGGCGGCCGGCATGGTCGACGTGGCCACCCGCGTCGGAACCAAGACCGTCGAGATCAACCTCGAGGCCACGGGCGGTCCCTTCGGAGAGCAGCGGATCGGCCCGGCCGGCGAGGAGGTCCCGCGCTGGGTCGACGAGGTCCTGGCGGATCTTCAGTCATGACCGAACAAGCACTCGAGATCCGTTGGCTCGGACGTCGCCCGTACGAGGAGAGCCTCGAGGCCATGCGCCTGCGCCGCGAGGCCCGATCCCGCGACGAGGTCCCCGACACGCTCTGGCTCCTCGAGCACGACCCGGTCTACACCCGCGGCCGTCGCCTCGGCGAGGGCGAGGTCCTCGATCCCTCGATCGAGATCCTCGAGATCGAACGCGGCGGCCGCATCACCTGGCACGGCCCGGGCCAGCTCGTCGCCTACCCGATCGTCAAGCTCGAGGGCCGGGGCCGCGACCTGCACGCCTTCCTCCGCCTGCTCGAGGACGTGACCATCGAACTGCTGGCGGGCTTCGGCCTCGAAGGCAGCCCTGATCCCCTTGGGACCGGCGTCTACGTCGAACGCCGCAAGATCGCCTCGATCGGCATCGCCGTGAAGGCCTGGACGAGCTACCACGGCCTCTCCTTCAACGTCGACACCGGCCGCCAGCCCTTCGAGGCGATCCGGCCCTGCGGGCTCGACGCTTCGGTCATGACCGACCTCCGGAGGGAGCTGGATCGGGAGCCGGCCTCGCTCGAGGACCTGGCCGGGGATCTGGGACGGATCTTCGAGCAGGCCTGGGCGAAGTACCCACGGGACTGAGCTGGAAGGACCCATCCCAGCACGACCACGGCCCCCCTCCCCACCCTCCGGTTTTCCATAGGTCCCCAAGGCCCCCTCGCTAAGATCCCGCGCCCCATGGTGGGCTCCCTAGACATCTCGCCGGACGGCTCCTGCATCTTCTGCTCCTTCCCCTACCGGGAGGACCTCGTCTCGGTCGTGCGTGAGATCCCCGGCCGACGCTGGGATCGGGCCTCCAAGGTCTGGAAGCTCCCGCTCGATCAGATCGAGACCATCGTCAAGATCTTCATGGCGCATGGCTTCTTGATGTCGCCCGAGGTCAGCCGCGCGCTGGCCACCGGCGGCAAGGACACCGGCGAGCGCAAGCTCAAGCTCGGTGCCGTCGAGGGCGGCAAGGAGGCCCTGACGGTCTCCCAGCTCAACCTCCGCGTGGCCGAGGTGCTCAAGCAGCAGTTCGACAAGGCCATGTGGGTCGTCGGGACCCTCGAGGGCTTCGACAAGAAGGGTCGCGGCCGGCACAAGTACTTCGAGCTGGTCGAGAAGGTCGAGGACGAGCTGGGCGAGGAGAAGACCCGCGCCTCGGTCTCCTGCGTGATCTGGGAAAAGGTGATGTCCCTGATCCGGACCCGACTCCAGCAGTCGGGCGCCAACCTCGAGCTGGCCGACGGCCTCCAGGTCCGCCTGCGCGGGCGCGTCGAGCTCTACCAGCCGCGCGGCCGCTACCAGTTCATCATCGAGGACGTGGACCCGAGCTACACGCTCGGCGAGATCGTCCTCAAGCGCGAGAAGATCCTCCGCGACCTGACCAAGGAGGGCCTCCACGAGACCAACAAGTCCCTGGAGATGCCCCTGGTCCCCCTGCGCATCGCGCTGATCACGAGCGAGGGCAGCGACGCCTTCCACGACTTCGTCAAGTCGCTGGGCGAAACGCACTTCTCGTACGACGTCATGCTGCACCCGGCCCGCGTGCAGGGTGAGAACCTGCGCCCGACCGTGCTGCAGGCCCTCGAGTTCTTCCGTGCCAATGCCGACGACTACGACCTGATGGTCCTCTGTCGCGGGGGCGGCTCGCGCAGCGAGCTGGGCTGGTGGGACGACGGCGAGGTCGCCCGCGCCGTGGCCACGCATCCGCTCAAGGCCCTGATCGCCATCGGCCACGAGCGCGACCAGTGCGTGCTGGACCTGATCGCCGAGAGCGTCAAGACGCCGACCGCCGCCGGCGAGCTCCTGGTCGAGCGCGTCACGGCCTACCAGCAGCGCGTCGAGGACTGCCTGCTCGAGATCTGTGACCTCGTCGAGCGCTCGCTCGGCGAGGCCACCCACCTCCTGCGCTACGCGGCCCAGCAGCTGCATGCCAACGTGCAGGAGGCCATGGGCCGCGAGAAGCAGAAGCTCTGGCGCGCGATGGCCCGCCTCCAGCGGAGCAGCGACCGCATGCTGCACCAGGAGCAGCGACGCCTGTCCGGCGCCGGCCTGCAGCTGCAGCTGGGCAGCAGGCATCGTCTGGCCCGGGAGACCGAACGCCTCGAGGCCCGCGCCGCCCACGCCCGCGCCCTGGACCCGATCCAGGTCCTGCGTCGGGGCTTCGCGATCCTCGAGACCGGCGGCAGCGCCAAGCAGCGGGGCAAGGCCCTGCGCTCGGTCGCCGAGGCCAAGAAGGATCAGAGCCTCCAGGCCCGCCTGCACGACGGACGCCTCGACCTCGCGGTCGAATCCGTTCACGACGACTGAACAATTCACTCCGGCGGCCCAGGGCCGGCCGGGGGGACACCGGTCCCGAGACCGGGGACCGGGAGACAAGGAGAACCATGGCCGCCAAGAAGAAGACCGATCCCAATTACGGCGAGCTCGCCGAGGAGCTCGACACCATCCTCCAGTCCATCGAGGGTGGCGAGGTCGACATCGACGACCTCTCCCTCAAGATGGAGCGCGCCACCGAACTGATCGCCTCCTGCCGCAAGAAGCTCGAATCGACCCAACTCCGCGTCCAGAAGGTCCTGGCCACCCTCGAGGAGGAAGAGGAGACCGAGGAAGAGGAGAGCGAGGAGGAATGGGAGGAGGAATGAGCCCTTCCCCCAGGGCCCTCTCCGTCCGATAGAGCCCGCCCGACCCCAGCTCGATGTTCGCCAACTTCGACCTCGCCGACTTCATCGCCCTCTACGCGGCCATCCTCGTCTCGATGGTCGTCCACGAGGCGGCCCACGCCGCGATAGCCTATCTCGGCGGCGACCGCACGGCCTACGACGTCGGCCAGGTCACCCTCAACCCGATGCCGCACATCCAGCGGGAGCCCTTCGGCATGGTCGTCATGCCGATCCTGGGCTACCTGATGCTGGGCTTCCCCTTCGGCTTCGCACACGCGCCGTACAACCCGTACTGGGCCATCGCCCATCCCCGTCGAGCCGCCGTCATGGCCGCGGCCGGCCCCCTCGCCAACCTCGCCCTCTTCCTGCTCTGCTTCGGGCTCCTCCACCTGGGACTGCAGATGGAATGGTTCGAGCGGCCGATGTGGGGCACCCCCGAGGCCAACCACCGCAACGGGATCGTCCTGCTCAAGCACGCCGTCGTCGGCCAGGGCGGCGCCATCGATGGCCTTTCGGGCTCCTTCGCCTCGGGCCTCTCGATCCTGATGGGCCTCAACTTCCTGCTCGGCATCTTCAACCTGCTGCCGATCCCCCCGCTCGACGGCGCGAGCATCGTCGAGGGCCTCGCCCCCCGCGAGATCCGGCGCAACATCCGCCACCTGCGCAGCAACCCGGTCGCCCCGATCGCCGGCCTCGTGCTCGCGATCTTCGTGCTGCGCTACATCCCCTTCGACTTCATCTTCGGGCCGGCGCTGTACCTTCGGGGGCTCTGATCCAGGGCGGGGGTTCCGGAGTCTGCGGCCCGCGCTGCCAGCAGCCCGTCGAAGAGCCCCTGTGGATGCCTGGCAGTCCGTTGAAGGAATCCAGTGGATGACAGGGCGGCGGATTCCTCGTCCCGTCGCCTCTCGGAGACGCAGGCGAATCCACGGACCCGTCGAGGCTTTCGAGTGGCGATGGGTCGACGGAGACGATGGCCTGGCGCTGCCGGGGCCCTTCACTGCGCTGCTAGTCCTCAGACAAGCGTCCCCACAGGCGCAGAAATCTGAGAGTTGCCCGAAAGGCTCTCCTCCGGCTTCGT
>WURV02155219.1:0-16607 GCA_011762755.2 Epimenia babai
GGCGCCAGTCATATAATTTTTCAATCATTACATTGTGACGCAAAAGCGAATCTTCTGAAGTCGGTTTACTAAATAGAGGCTGATGGATCTAGCGCAAATGTCAGCTCTCATACCTCGTAGGCAATTCATTGATAATTCATATAAACATTAGTTCTGTATAGCATCACCTGTACAAGTACACAGCGCGACACCGACGAATCTCGTATTAAACATAATTTCAAGTAAACACGAAATACAGGTATGTGGCGCGATTTCTTTTTTACTTTTTTCGCGGTCCAGTTATATTTACTCAGATACTGCTCTACACTACAGGTCTGTCCTCGGCATATACGCTCATACAATCCTCGTTTTACTACATAACACGATTTTTAAACCATAACAATTCGGATTTCTAGACTAACGTTGCCTCAATGATGGTCCATTACTTCTCGAACTGCTCTTTGCAGATGGCAAATTCGACGATATGTTACGTCACAAATTAATCAAAATTGAAGTAACTGCCGCATATTGCCAGTTTCATTCAGACACGTTTCTCTAATTAGTTAGCAGCTGATCATAGCGATGTTATTGAGCAGAACTTTGATACGCGAACCCAAGGTTCAATCAAACGTCCTCAAACTTCATCCAAAAATTAAGTCTTGTTCAGCCAATCGTTATTCAACGATTAATTTTCCGTAGGTACGGCTAGGTAGATCTACACTAGAGAGAATTCTCTCTTGAGTAAGAAGTTTCATTCTAGTAAGATGCAGTTTATTCCTAACGTGGTCACAGCCGACAGACCTTTTCGTTCTGAATACGCTAAATATTCAGAGTAGCCTCCCATCGTTTGTAGGCTGTCACCAAGGATTGTCAAGTTGGGTACACACTCGTCCCTCATTGTGGGGGGTGTCCCTTAACAAAATATTACCTTTTTGCGTTAATTACATTTACTTGCAATTTGTTTAGCGTACAGTACCAATCGAGATGGTCTGACGCACCTTGTAAAACACCGAGTTCATCACCATATGTGGCGAAGTCCAACTGCGAAAAATATAGTATTAGATTGATATAAAGGACTGAAACGCAAAATTATTTGTAGACACAACCTCTTGGCAACTATTTGGAAAATATTTTTAGTTAAAAAGAATATATATTTTAACCATACAAAAAGCAAGACATCATCGCCCCCAGTGATAAATTCCCGACTTAGTACGATTGGCCATTACAGAACACCGCAGAAGACGCTCCAGCTCCCACACACAACCCGTAGACATCCACACCAAACTGGTCGTTCGAGATAGAAGCCCCCCCCCCCCCACACACACACGCACTGGAATGCTCTGCCTCCACCAAGGGTAACAAACTTACAGCCACTCGCAATATTCAAGTCACTCCTGAAGACCTATCTGTTCTTCCAAGCCTGCCAAAACTTAAATGTACCTATTTCCCCATTCTCTTCTTATTTTTCACCTACAGTGTACTTTGTTTTGATTTATAACATCAATGCTATTACATATCAGTATTATGTCGTGCACCACGAATTTGTAAATTAAATTATCATCCGTAATGTCATCTTGGCCTCTGAGAGACTTCAGTAATAAGGGTTCGTCAAAACAAATGTTCACATTATTATTATTATTATTATTATTTATTATTATTATTATTTATTATTATTATTATTTTTTATACCGTCTATCTCCGGTTCACTGAGGCTCTTTTATTAAATAAAATGTCACATTATTGCGAGATAAATCGCGTTTTTTTTGACAATTAGATTATCTCGTCTATTCCCCTGTTTTTTATATCCATTTTTGCTGAATTTGTCGGTTTTCGTTGAAATATAGCGTGCACACAGCACAATGTGGTAATATAAACACAATAAATCAGATGCACAATAACGCTGCGAGCACACCATGACACACTGTTTTTGTTTTATTATCACGCTTTTGACAACTGGGAAAATCAGATAAGAGCAGACATTCTGGGACATTGCGCGTTGTCGGCGCTTGTCGTGTGACAGATATGACCTTTCCTGTTAAGGGTCTGTCGTTCGAATCGAGAAGACGATGGGGGGGATTCCCTTTCTCCCTTCCATCTTCTTATATGAAAACGGCGATTCTGGATAAGATAATTTGATAATTTGAAGTATCCGTTTGGAATTGAACTTGGTTATTGTAGTATTTCATAATCAAAACATATTAAGAGCGATTGACGTTAAAGATGACAATAATTAACTATCATTGAAAACCGTTTTATAGCTTTATTTATTTATTCGTTTATGTAACTGGCAGGAAAGGCATTGTGTACATTTGCGATCGAGATACCGAGGAAAGCAGCGAGGCGTCGCCGCGCCGTCGGGCAACCAGTTATTCGAGAAACTGGATAAAGTACGCATTTGACCTGGCTACTGTTGGCTAGGGAATTCGGTTACAAACACTTGGACCACAGTCGCATTTTCTCAGATATCTCACGACTATAAGTGCGTCTTATTTAGCAGTGACAGTCTATTGACTCAGTCCGATGTCGCTTCCAGAGCTAGACAACGATTGCTGCATCAAAAAATCGTCCTGTACGGTCGTATTAAAGTGATTGTTTGCGTTCTATTTTGGAGTCAAATCGAAAACGATATTAGATTGATACACCGTTGAAAACGTTGTGTTATCCCGAACGTAAATGATTACTCTTAAAGAGACGAATCCCCCCCATACCACCATATTTTACAGGTAAATAAATCTTTTGTATCTATCAAAGTTTATCACAATTAGTTATCGCAGACGATAAAAATAATGGAATAAAACTTCTCGTGACTATAGTAACGGAGTACTTACACATGAATAGATGACGTCACGCTTTACGTACAAGCAGAGAAACATATAGACGCACAACGTCAATCACGCACGCACGCACGCGCACACACACACACACACACCGCATATATACACGAAGGTTAACACAAGCTTTTAAACGTCAAGTATACTTCGGCGAGTGTTACCTGAATATTTTTGTCAGGTGATATGTTCGACAGCCGACATTTAGCACGTCCGATTACCGTACATCGTGACGAGGCGTTTAAAATATATATTCTATCAAACTTACGCCGGAAAACGTAGGCAGCTGCTGGTAATTTGTACTGAAATTAATTTAAATCTAGCAAAACAACTAAATTATGCATTACTATCAGAAATTAACGGTGAATATTGAAACACATTAGGATATTTATATATTTCCGTGACGCGGTTTCGTTTTTAAATAAGCACTCAACGTGGAGTCGTCATGACGCAGTAACGATTTTCAGAAGGCTTCTCTATAGACTTGATAAATCGTTATACCGCCGAGCGCGAATACAGCGAGCCTAAATATTTCAGGGTGTGGTTAGAACTGTGTCGCATAAAGAATAGCTTCACGCGACTTGGAATTCGCCATGGCAACGCGTATCGGAAAATGTTATGGTTATAAATAAGTAAACATCGCGCGTGTATGTGTCCTGCTTGGTATGGTGCGTGGCGAATGATTAGCAAATTGTATTAATATTATTAATATTAAAATAATCTGTTGTTTGTCGGAATGCGACTTACAAAGGGCAGTCAACCACGAAGGGGCAGGTAAAAAATGTCTGTAATGTAATGTGAAGAAAAATAAACCTTTTCAGCAAATATCACTATAAGAAGAAAAATAAAGCCTTCCAGCAAATATCGCTATAAGCCACTCCTCTTGCTGTTACCATTAACTCTCTCATTTTAAGCTCCATGTCGTTCGTCAATAAATTAGCTGACTTCATTCGATCTAATTTTAGAAGCGAGTAGTGACAACGCTCAGTGGAGTTTAACCAAAACAATAATTTTGTGTATAAAAGATTGTATGGCAATACAAACCAGTGCGCGGTTCATACTAATTGTCTCCCTTTCGCCAAGTTCCGCGAGAACGACGTTCCGACATACGGATTCACAGTCAAAATCATTGTTTCCCCTTCTATAATTCCAATGGTGATTGCTAATGACGCGGCACGTGATAATTTTTAAAAATTTCATCTATTGCGTAGCCTGCACTGTGTTTCATGATTAGTAACAGTTATATATTATGCGTGTCTCAAGGAGAATATGAAATGAAATCTGGTATAAGATGGACTTTTAAAGTCCTGTCATGCACACTTAACATCGATATAAATATACTATTTGGTAACCTTAATAGTGCTCAGCGCTGGTGAGTGCTCCCTCTAGATTCGCTCGCTGATTAAGCGCGGCATTACCCGTGTGGACAGTCGCGTCCCATCGTGCTTTGGGCGTATTTCACGTTGACTTGATACGCGTACTGGGAAAATTTTGACATCTGGTTGATAGGTCACGCGTTATTAAAAATAGCGACGTGATATCGCAAAATAGAATTTCCGGAAAATCCGACAATGCCAAAAAAGTTTCGAAGGTGTTTATAAATTGATTGTTATCGAATAAAAATCTTTATTGCAACAAAAGGCAGGTAATGTTTTTACAAAATAAATATCTCTAGAAATACGGTGTTGGGTAGTTACGATCGTCACCACACGGCACTTAAAGACAGCGATGTCAACGGAAATGTCGTAAAGGGTTCGTAATCAGAAAACAAACTCATTAACGCTCTCACATTACCGACTATGACACTGGGATGAGGGTAACGTCGGATAACTGCTACCAGACTGTACCAAAATAGGTGTGCCTGCTATAATAATAATAATTATACATTAATATTTCCGACTGATTAATTGTAATAATTATTACGTGCGTGTACGTTGCGAACGAATAGGCCCGCCTTAGCTGTCTGTAATTGTTGGCCATCAAGAGTCCATAGACACCATATTGCAGATTACATTACAACACGGGGATTACATCTTTGGGTTTGTTCATCGATGTTCGAGTCGCCTTTCACCTTGCCACCATTATTAATGCCGTGACTACGACTTGCGCCAACAATACCCTGTCACGTGGCTGTTCACGCTCAGTAAAGGATACGCAGAAATTTCTATCAGCGGTGCATTTCAATGTAAATTGTGGACAAAAGTTACGTCCAAAGAGAGGTTCTCTCCCCTATGCTATGGAATTTACTCATTGACAGCTTATTGCATAATCCTTAAGTACACTGAGCTCTACATTCTGGTTGCTCAAGCCTATTTCGACGATTTAACATTACTGGTATCAGGAACGCATATAGGCACCGTTACAAACGCCATGCAGCATGCTTTGACTACAGTAGAGCTTAGTGCAATTAAAAACGACTCACTGTGAATCCCTAAGAAACGGATTCCGTATTATTTACCGCGAGACTAAAATACAAAGAACATGTATTCATTAATGGTCAAATCATTATCAAAGCCAGAGGTTAAATACGCAGACTCTATGACCACACGATCCCTTCGCTGGTCGCCACACTGCAAGATGAAATGCGAAAAGACACGCAGACGTGCAATTGGACGCTGATGGGGACACGCGTCCCCAAGGTATGTATTGGTTGCACACTTCCGTTCTATGTCCTACACTTACATCTGGATGTGCGATCTGGATAGACGTTATTTTAAAATAAGTATAGTCTCAGAACTAAACAAATTTCAGCGTACTCCATGTATGATGATAATTGGGTCTATGGGAGGTACATACGGTGCTATTCTAACTTACGAGTTACTTTTGGGATTAGCTCCCTTGAATCTCTGCATCAAGAAGGTGGCCTTGGCGACCTAAGTTAGTAGGCGGATATATGTTACAGTGAATGTGCAATTTCAGTAAATGTGCATATTTCCTGATTGGTTTCAGGAAATTTGCATATTTCCTGGTTCAATGAGGAAATATGCAAATTTCCTGAAATAAATCAGGAAAAATGCACATTTCTTAAAATTTAGACAAAAATCTTTGCACATTTCCCGAAATGGATTTGACAACACGAGCAAATTGGAACATGAACATTATACTTTATTTGACCATATGCATTATCCCACACTGTAATGATGATCCATGTGAGATAATCCTTTGATCTTCAGAGACTGCTTGTTTGCGGGGCTGTGTTATGATAACAAAGGCTTATGTTGTTACAAAGATGTTTCTATCAATAATAACAAAGACGCCTTTGATGTAGAGTGGATCAATTATCATCCATTATTTACCGGTCCAACTATGAGAAATACCGGATTTATAAGTTGGAGTTTACAAAAAATCTACACCATTTGTCATCCACAAATATTAACATAAGACGTTCCTCCGAAGGCGAAGCAGGAAGACTTTGGGACCTGAAGACGTCGGAGATAATGTCACCGTTTCCATACCTCCTGTAGATCGTAGTCATGGAGATCAGAGGAACATTATGAGGATAACTGTGAATAGAGACGAGAATGACTTGTATACAGTGGCTAGCATTTAAATCAGGTATATTAAGAGGGAAATACTCACGAAATCAGGTTGTCATAACCTTGCACCCTATTGACACATTCGAGGATGTGACTAGAGACAATTTGATATCGCTTAGAGATGCTGCAAAATGGAGTCTCGTTCGGGAGGGCAAGGTTGTTGTAAAATGGAATTGTGCGTCAATGGGTTCTAAATCCCTGTAAATGTTACAAGAACAATGTCAAATGCAGTTCACGTTGTCACAATAGTCTTAAATGTGGTAATAAATAGTGAATTACCCGAATTGATTAGCCTCAAGTTGTTTGTTTTGATAAGTTAATATATACTACTCAAAACCTCTAACGGATAATCCATATATGTTACTGGTTGTTTGTTTTGTTAAGTTAATATATACTACTCAAAACTTCTTAAGGATAACCCATATAAGATTATACACCAAAATATTTGAATAATACATTATGAATACAAATGTAATTGATTTGCTTGAGAGCTTGGGTCTTGCTGACGAGCGAAGAGTACATGTTTCACATGTTGACCACTCAAGGCTGTAGTAAGCCAAGCCCATACACGAGTACCAACATTTTACTGCACATTAACCTGTGCACACGACCGATACATCACCCTGTTCATTTTTAGACACCGCACGTCCACAGCTACAATTTTGCAGAGAAACCTGAGACACATTAGGAGATCGCGTATTCACTAAACCATCAGGAATAGGCGCTATGAATGAGGATTGAGTACTCGCCGACCAGCTATACGCATCGCACTCACTCTACATGGCAGACACCAATATGACTGGTCTCGAGCACATGTCACCTGGACCCAAGCCAGGTGGAGTCCTGTACTCTTCACAGATGAGTCCAGGTTTGGTCTAGACTTCACTAATGGTTGTGTTCGGGTGTGGAGAAGGCCGAATGAGCGATATTCCGATGCTACAGTTGTTGAACACGATCGATATGGCAGCGGTTCTGTCATGTTCTGGGTGGCATCACTACCACGCGTCGTACAGACCTCCATGCCATTGAAAACGGCACGCTAACTGGTGTCAGATACCTGGATGAAATCCTCGACTTTTTTGAGAGGCCAGTAGCTGTTCACATTGATCCCAGACTTTGTTCTGATGGATGTTAATGCCCGTCCTCATCGTGCCATTATCGTGAATGAATACCTTAGGGATGAAGGAATCAACATAATAGAATGGCCAGCTTGCTCACCTGATAGCAATCCCATTGAGCATGCATGGGACATCCTGCAGGCTGCCATCTCTGCTCGCAATGATCAACCTGGCACGCTGCAACAGCTCAGGGATGCGCTATTGTACTCATAGATATCTCACCGATCTCCCAAAACCCCTGAAACCAGGTGAGGGAAATCAAACTACTCATTATCTCCGAGCTAAGTGTGACTGTTGAAGGATATTTACAATGAGATGACTAGGTAGTAAAACGCCGTGGAGACCATCCAGAGAACATCTGAAGCACAGCCACGTCAGAGGAAGGAAGCCTTTAACCACACTTCCTACCCAGACCACCATGAGGGGACGACTTTTGAGTCCCTTTTTGCCCGAAAAACGCCACAGGTAGGATACCGACAAGAGCGGGAATTGAACGAGGGTCTTCTGGATCCAAGAAAAAATCTTTTAACTCCTTGGTTAACTGCTCCTTCTACGTGTAACACGCCCGGCTAAATTTACCACATGTGACGATTATTCGAAATAAGATGACGGGATAGTGGAGATGTATAGCCTACGAGAGACATTGCCATTCACATCCAGATTCGGCCCTCATCAAAGTAGTCCAAAGCCGTGTTTTTTTTCTGAGCGTGATCTGTACAACCAATTTTACTTACAGGTGCTTAGTTCCTCATATATCTCTCATTGATAAATATAGTATTCGATTTTGATAGTAAGTTTTGTGAATCTAAATTTTTTCGTGCGTAGGAATTATAGTCATGCTTGTTGGTCTATCGATCAGAGGCTAATCGGGCGTATCACAAGTACAACATTTATTTTGGACAAACTGGTCTATTGTTTCTACTAGAGTAACCCGGCAGCATGCCTAGTGCCTTTTTGCACCTGCATAGTTATTTCAACCGGTTGAACTACCGCGATCATCAACGAAACGAATTCCTTTACTCGAGAGGATTGTTTGATAAGAAAAATCTTGTCATAACGTCAAAATTTCCTGGGTGTATTCCGCACTAAACTAAATATCGACAATTAAGAATGTTGCATGTCTGAGACAAGACATGAAATAATGCGACATACGATCTGAATTCTTAATTAATTAGCACAAGCTCTCAAATGACATTGACATAGCACGGAAACAAGATCCCATAAGATTCCTTTACTAGAATTGGTATCACATTCGAGTTGATGACGTGAAAAGAGGTCACATATGGCGCAGGTGAACTCATTAGGGAAGGTCGTCTCGCGTCGATAATTTGCCAGGAGAGATGACAATCAGTGCAGAGCTTGCATCCTCGACACCTGAGCACACGGAAGAGCACAAGCCGTCCCCATGTGTCAAGTCTGTTATTGTTTTCTTGGAATGCAAGAAGAGAATTTGTGTCCAAGACATTCAATTGATTGTATTAGTCATGAACTGTAGACAAAGAGAAAGTAGAGGAAACGATTTTTTTTGGCAAATTCGAGAAATCTCGTGCCTAATTAGTTCTTTCTTTCTACGCGAGCGGTTATGATTGGTTCTTAAGCGGGAATGCCGGGAGCGAAATTCGGGGTGGAGCATTAACGCTCACGGGCAGAGGACTACCCACGAAGTGAGGAGTGAATGGACGATTGCACAAGGGTATTAACGAATTAACGAAGAATATATATGACAATATGTAAAATAAAGAAAAATAAAAAAATATTCATAGACTAACAAATCGACTAACTGAATAAGTAAAACGAATAAGCAAATAGGCCTAAGAAAATTCGTATGCATCTTGAGCCAAGGCAAATTGTGTGGTGATACGCGAATTTATTATCGATACCGACGTTTAATATTAGACACACTCTCTATTGTATATACACAAGCACACATACTATATCAATGGCTGTATATACTATATACATACGCAATATGCATGTGTTTTGGTAAACACATAAACACTACTCCGGAATGTATGATTAAAAATTAATTTTGATTAAAAAACCACGAGAATTTAAATTCGCATGAGGTGCGGCGACATGCATACATTTTGTATAGTAAAAGGCAGATACTGAAAGACTATCGTTTGCGCTGGAGAAACGCTTCACCAGCTGTCGTGAAGACACCCCCCCCCCCCAATTACAGTCATAAAGGCGGGACACGATTCGATTCGCTGGTTTGTCCGGCAAATAGACCTTGTTTATTACGTAAGGAACCGGTGCTACGGGGAACTGATAGATGCCCATTCCGGGTAATTTCGTAATATCATAGGCCCGAGCCCAGAAACAATCGCGGTATCAATAGCAATAATACAAAAAGAGGTATTATACTTGGGATGTGGCGGATTAATAATTCGATTATATTAAAAGGTACAGTGCGTTCACGAAAATACAGCTTGGTGGTACCATTACTGTTGTTCACATTTTGGGTGACTCACGAAACGATAAGTGCAAACATTATAGCGAATATGAAAAGAGAAATTTGCATGCGAGCCTCGACGTCGCCGATAACGCTCAAACCGTCAATGTATGAGGCAGAAGCCTCCTATGAGCCTGAACGATAGTAAACACAATTTAATTAAAGGGGCGTGTCCCGAGAAAGAGTAACTAAGCGATAGAATAACGTGCTTGAAAAGAATTTTTGTGCAATTTCGTAACAACTAACAAACATTAAGACATTATTCCTAGCTACAAAAGCAGATAATAAATGGAATAGTTTACATTGGATATTAATTTTTGCAAAACTTATACAAAATTCCCTAAAATACTGTGCACCATACTGCATTTGCAAAAGTGAATGATCTAACACAGTCGTGAAACATTCAAAAACCCCAAAACTTGTTTCCATTTTTATCCGCCATTTAAATGATTTATCTGGTTATTTTTCAGCGAATTATTGATGACATTAGATTGATAATGACTCTTACAGAAATCGTACAAAAGATTTATGTTGTGTCACTTAATGGGATTGGTAAAGCGTGAACGTTGACTACTTTATGCGTTATACGGCATATAATTATAAACTATAAATTATCGGGTAAACTATTGAATATTTATGACATATATTATTTATAATTATGAATTAAAGTTTTATAACTAAACCCAAAAGATAATCTCACACAAGCCCGTAATCTCCACCTGTGCCTCCACAAAAGTCACGGGGGGGGGGGGGCGATATCGCGTGTGCGGTGATGTACAAGCGAGCAGTTCGTGCGGTTGAAGATTGATATCCGACACAAATTTAGTTTAATTTACCTGTGTCGGTTAATTTAAGATGTTCCAAGATGGCGGCAATGATGTATCGAATAATCTCTAAAACATCTTAACTTGAATGGATCGCGGTAAAACATAGCTAATGAACCTTCTCCCTAGTTATTGCGTCTTCACCCTATGCGATATGTCGACCAACTTGTAAGATCAGTCGTCGCCAACAAATTCTCGCAACATAAGCCCCGATATTGCGTGAAAAAATGAGAGTTTGAAAGATCGACCATATATGAAACTCTCAACTTGTTGCGAAGATTTGTTCGAAGCTTCAACCAATGACAAGATCAGGATATTCCAGCTCGACTTTCACTTTCATTGACTAATATGTGATATTCGATTTTCTCAGTAGCCAATGCCCGCAAGCTATAGACCATCTGGCAGGTGCCAAGTATTACGTAATTTCGACAATTTGTTTTCGACAAGTGTGACAATGTGACGGCAACTTCAAACCACGCTTTAACAAGTTGGCCAACACGTTTAACAAATTGCAGTGTTTAATTCAACCGCCTAGAGTTGACAATCTTCCGGGCTAAATCCCTATCACGAGATAGTTGCTCAGAAAGTAAAATGCAACGATAATGTAGGATATATCATCACATACAGCGATGGCCCGGGTGGTATAAAAAGCCTGTCCAACAATGTCAATAGTGTTTTTGTTTATGTTAAGTCATGGTACATTATTACAATTGGCTTCCGGCAAGATGTTCGCATGGTCATTCACGGACCACTGCCAGTACATCGACTCAGCCTAGTGCTTCCTTCGTGGAAGGGTAGTTCGGATGGTGGCCATTCACTGACCACTGCCAGTACATCAACTCAGCCCAGCCAATCCTCCGAGGGTAAGGAAAATTAGGCGTGGCAACAGTTGGGACTGTTAACGAGAAGACCTCACGACGACAGTAGCTCCGTAGATGAACTCTCCTACGGTCCGACCAAGGGCAATCGCCAGCCGGACAGGACATTCGAGACTCGAGACGCATTTGGCAATTTAACAGGTAAAATTAAATTGTGAGGCATCAGACTTGCGACCTGGACACCGTGGGTCGAGCTCCATGAGTCACGAGGTTCTTTTGCATATTTCTCTCCGGTCAATCGTGAAGCACTCACTATGGCTGCCCCCATGAAGGTAACTTAAATGAAAAATACCTGTTTACGAAGCTTTTCCCGCGCTCTGAACTGTCATTTGGAAACGGCTTTAAAGTGACGTATATAAACGCCACGCCTTTGTTTTCATTACCTGACCACGGAATGTGCGTTTTTGGGCGTCGCGTCTAAAGTAATGCCTAACTCTTTCATAAAAATAATCTGGCTTCTTCACGCATGAAGGGGGGTAAATGATTTTCAAGGTGAGGAAAAGCATAAAACTAACTCGCTGACATCAATCCAAGATACGGTTGGGCAGTAATGCCATGGCAATGGACATAATAAACAGAAAATATGAAAATTAATATAACGATATAGTAAATAATGATAATGACGATCTAATATGCAACCATGCACTTTCTATCGCCATGGTAACTGGAATACTATTCAAATGCCATGTCAACAATGATTTATTGAAGCAGAGAAAGTGATAGCGAGATGAGGCAACCTAATGTATTAGTACTCGTAGTTAGGGGCAACATGATAAATGGTGGACTGCTGGTTGCTAGGCGATAATCAACATTCCAAAAAACATCGATGGTAATAAAACGTTAATTGCTTTAAAATCATCTCGATGAAGCTGACTGGAACGATATTTATTAGGTATACGTTTGCAATTATTTTTTATTTAATGCGATGAGTAATGTTAATTGCCTAATTACAAGTCTGTATTCATTACTTGGGTTTTGCCTTTATTTTTCGCGGCTTCCTTAGCAAAGGTCGGCGTCTTTTATTCAGGTATAACGGTGGCCTATAAATGGCAGCCGAAAACATGGTAGTAACCAAGGTAACGTTAGTAACTTTTACACTGCGAATGACCGGAAGAGTATTGATCTTATTAATAATATAAAACTGAAATTACATTGAAATATCTTCAAATTTTAAAGTAATGAAATTATCGTCTATTCACGTATATATAAATATTCATATGCATGTATATATATATAAATATGCATATTCATGTATATATAAATATGCATATGCATGACTTATGATGCAATCTACAAGCTTTATCCAATTTCTGGATGTTGATATAAAAAGGCCAAGGGTGCAAGTAATAGACCCCTTTTAGTGACGATCTAGGGGCTGTGTTTGCTTCGGGAAGAGTAACGAAAGAAAGAGTTGTGAAATTTGACGTTAAACACAGGATGTTTAAAAACTATCTCATTAGCCTCGTAGGGAGGCCACCCTCGTGGGAGAGGTTGGCCATTATTGAGAGAAAGAGGCACCGAGTGTTAGCACTAGGTACCACTTTTAGTCATCATACGGATTACTTGACAGACGTAATTAGCAGCGATTTAGACAATTATCGACAGCTAAACTCGAAGCACTGGAACTAGTCATCTGGGACGTGCACAATGACAGCAATGTTGAATCATGTCTTCATAGCGGCTTTCGCTTCTTTTGACGAGAAATGAAGTTCACGCTATCTACACGGGTTTGGTGAGTCGTATATGCGCAAAAATAAGCATCGGACCATCGAAAAATGGAGATGGATTGTGCCGGCATTGCGCGATATTGTCGTTTTGTTCGCGACAACGCTATCGAAGTTTAGTTTTTAGTACACATATGTAGGCATTAGTGCACATACAGAGGCATTAGTGCACATACAGAGGCATTAGTGCACATATGTAGCCATTAGTGCACATACGTAAGCATTAGTGCACATACGGAAGAATTAGTGCACATATGTAAGCATTAGTGCACATACAGAGGCATTAGTGCACATACGTAGGCATTAGTGCACATACATAAGCATTAGTGCACATACGGAAGAATTAGTACACATATGTAAGCATTAGTGCACATACATTGGCATTAGTGCACATACAGAGGCATTAGTGCACATACAGAGGCATTAGTGCAGTGCACATACATTGGCATTAGTGCACATACATTGGCATTAGTGCACATACATTGGCATTAGTGCACATACAGAGGCATTAGTGCACATACATTGGCATTAGTGCACATACAGAGGCATTAGTGCACATACGGAGGCAATTGGCATCTGAGTAATGCAACTGTAGATTTTGATGAATTGGATAATGTAGACGTCTTGGTTGTTTTAGTGATTCGACTGCACGAGCTGACGAGGACGACGCTTCAAGTTCAAGTCACGAGAGAATTACGTTATCACAATTATTCCACAAGGACGACGATGTGATAAAAATCCATGCATAATCTGTGCGAAGTCTAAGACCACAATATAATGCTAAAAAGGACAGAGTATCCTACATATATATTTGAAAATTAAAAGCTATATAAAAATATCGTTAAAAAGGAATGGAGAAAAGTGTTTTGCTAAAAATCGGGACGCGATAGACTTTCAATGAAATTGCAAAAAAAGTCGAGCGCCTAAGTAAAAGTGACAGATAAGTAAATACTTATATGGGCTTCAAAAGATATAAACATAGACTGGAAAAAATATTGCATATATACATACAACCATTTACTTGACGGTCTAGTTTTGCTTGGGGGTTTTCCGTGTCATACGGAAATTGCGATATTTTCATTGGGTTTTTCCACGGGTCGACAAAATCCAACTTTCTAATGCCGTTTAGGGTTGGTACGAGACGTAGTGAGACAGTGATATTTTTCTACTATTAGTTCATGATCGCTGGCTCAGTGTCTATCTTGTCTCGGAATCTCAAGCATCGCGTAAATATCATTTCTCTGTATTCCGCTACAGCGTAATCAGAGGCTCGTCGTCTATCTTATCCCGGGGTTTTTCCGCGTCGCCGGGCTGCGCCACCTCGATGATTTCATCAAGGTCGTCCTCGGATTTTTCCACGCAGCTGTCGTCCTCCTTCAACAAATTGTCACTCTCCTCGTGTTCCACGACCGCATCGCTGGCGACGGTCGCGCCGGATTTATACGACTGCAAAGAACTCGTCGACGCCTGCGACGCTTGCGAGCCCCGCCCCACGCCGCCGCGAACCGGCGCGAGAGTCAACCGCTGGTTCTTCGGTTTCACGGTAATAATCAGATTCGAACTGTTCGCCACCATCATGTCCGTGACTTGATCGAGGCTCTTTCCCGCCACTTCGATGCCGTTCACTTCCAACACCTCGTCGTTCACCGCGAGCAATCCGGTACTTTCGGCCAACCCGCCCGGTACGAGTCGAGATATAAAAATGGCCGCCACCTTCTCCAAACCGTGCGACGTGACGCGCACGCTCATCCCGTCGCGAATATAAAACCCGAGCGGTTTATCGCTGCCGTTTTTCATGAGCTTGACGCGACGGTGCGTTTCCGGTACAATGTCGACGTCGATAATCGCCGACACGCGCCGGAAATCTTCGGGCATCCCGATATGAAGGCGCGGTTTCACCGGCGCGTCTTGATTGATCAGTTTACTGATTATTGGGTTCTTCTTGGCAGGTAAGGTCCCGTAGCCAGTGATTTCGGCGTAACATTCGCCTGTAAGAACGATCAAATGTCATGTAAAAATATAAGATATATATAGTATCAGCTTCTCTGAGGTATATGGACAAATTTTAGTTCTACCCTTTTGAAAAAACAGAAAAATCAACCATGTATACCAAACTACTATTCAGGAAAGAATCGCCCGAACTAAGTAAATGGCAATATACATTTAACACGGGTGTTGTTTCATTATTACTAGTAAGTGGCAGAAAAATTTTTCATAGGAACAATTTCAATTTTTCAGCATCCCTGTAATATTCCTGCTGTTAATGGGGACAGCCAATATGGTTCTTTGAATAGCTGGACAGAAATGCACAGAAAAAGGTATATGCTTTGTTTATACTATTTATTCATTGGTTATATACTTATAAATCCCCAACAATAAAGAGAATTGTGACAAGATCTTTTTTATATTTCAAGATCTCTTGCTGTTTACAGAACTTTATGTCAACTCCGTCACAGTCCCGAAACATCTCCCTAGTATTATGCGATGCAATTTTTTTCCAAAAATGTGCGTACTGTATGCGCCGTGTGTATTTAATTATCTTACGACATTATTCTACTTTGCAACGTGACGATTACTTAAGTGTGACTGCTTGTATTGATCTATCTGCTGTGATTCATGCACTGCCCCAGAGTTAAATATGTCAACTCCGTCACGACGATTATTTTTCGCCGGTGCGAATAATTTAGTAATAATTTCTCTATATATAAACATATAGCGTTAGAGTGTATTAGCACTTCTATATTCAATATACACAAAATAATCAATATTCACATATTCAATATAGGCCAACTATGCAAGGCGAAAAAATCATTGTGACGGAGTTGACATATTAAATCTGGCCCATTGCATAAAATTAATAACGGAAAAATCAAGAATACAATGTCAATTCCCTGATAGGGTTGCGAAAAAGCTGTGCACAAACGTTATAAAATGCCGAATATTACAAAGAAAACTTTGAATTGAGTAATATTGACCTCTAATATCTACCCGGTATTGCTCACTTTTGTACAATTGTAATTTTTACTTGCGTGTAGTATGTGAGGCCGTATTAGTACGAAAAAATGTAAGAGTAACACTTTTATTTAGAAACTAATAAATTTTATTCATAAACGAGCAGTTGTCTTATCTGTTGCATTCTCTGTTGTTATTGTATAATGTTACTCAATGTAATTGTATTATCATTGTCACTGTTCTGTGTTATTGCATAATGTAGTTAATTAATCCTGTGTGACTGTTTCATCTAACTAATTTCTCCCGGTGTATG
>WURV02155230.1:0-35641 GCA_011762755.2 Epimenia babai
ATTTCCTGAATCATTTTAGTAAATACTGGTATTCCCTAAGCCATTCAGTAAATACCAGTATTTACTAAAACGGTTTAGGGAATACCGATATTTACTGATTACCAGTATTTACTGTAACATATATACATAGAACAGAAAATTTATACCTGGAAAAAACCCAGGTTGAAATCTCATCTAATTGCCAAAATAGAGATGCCCTAAACCAGGGGTAGGCAACCTTTTTGTTAGGTGGGCCAGGTTAAAAAAAATTTCGACCCAAAGGGGCCAAGCCTTGCAAATTTCTAAAGTTTTGATATAAACGACTGTTTTAGGCAGATTTGTGAATAAATATAAATAGATTGTTACAGTTCTAAATTCACCTCGTGAAAAAAAAGTTAGTCATTATGAATATTTGCTACAAAAAAAGCACAGAAACCTTTTAAGGGCCTGGAGAGAAATGCACAAGAAAAACCTATACCCCTGATGGGGTATAGGTGTTTTCCTGTGCATTTCTCTCCAACTATTTATGGAACCACATTGGCTATCCTAATTAACATCTTTTAAGGGCCGTAATTTTGTCTGTTCAAACGTGTCCTGTCAATTTTACTGCCGAATTGTCTTTATGCATTGCGTAATGACGCCTGATATTATACTCTTTGGTAACTGCAACTAGTTCGTTGCACAAAAGACACATCGGTGAACCCCTGTATTCTACAAAAAATATTCCCCGGTCCATTCATTTTTGAATGCACGGTTTTCGCAGTCAACTTTATGTTTCCTGCTACTGGATGTCGCCATATTGCCATTTGATGGGACACAACTCTTATGACACGGTACGACTATTTATCCCAATAAATACAAGAAAAGCGGTAAAATCGAAAGTACGCGATCGGCTAGTTTCGATTTTAAGATGTTCGTGCTGGACATCGTGTGACACACTGTAATCGGGCTGTAGTTTTGTTAATTTTTATAAGAAATTTATTAAATACGACGCGGGCCAGATCATTTCAATGATCGGGCCACACATGGCTCGCGGGCCAGGGGTTGCTGACCCCTGCCGTAAACAAATCCGAATGAGACCTATGTAGGACAATATCTGTCAAATGGCAGACCCCTGCGATAAGTGGTCCTTGAAAAGATTTATTGAGAAAAAATAAGAACATCGGTCGAAGTTACCACCCCTAGCGTAGATGATAACATGAACAAATCTATAAGAGCCCAACCCTAGGACAATATCAGCGAAATGGCAGACCTCTGTGATAACCAGTACATTATAAAATTTTTTGGAAATAAAAAATACGAACATTGGCAGAAGTTACTTCCCGTAGCTGTGATGGCGATACCATGAACAAATCTAAAAGAGACCACCCCTAGGACAGTATATGCCAAATGGCAGACCTCTGCGATGAGCGGTTCTTGAGATTTTTTAAGAAAATATTAATATCGGATGGATGGATGGATGGATAGACAGACGGACGACGGACAAACTCCAATCAGAAATGCTCACCTGGCGTAAGCTCAGGTGAGCTAAAAATATTGATACCACTGAAAATATAAATACAATGTTGCATTGCATAATAACAGCAAAGCTGTTTGTGATTTTCAATAATACCAGTAGGTGGATATTTACTCTATAAGATATTTAAGAAATTTATATAGACCTTGAGTCTATATAAATTGAGATTTATATTTTTACTACGTCGTCGTTATTACACGATGCCCCGTTAGCGAGCTATGTCTTAGACTGCTTAATATGTTATTAACCCTATATCTTTGGCTGGTTGTTGCGTTTATGGCCTAATGTCATAAATAGGCGATGGCGTCATACGCATGTACGGGCACGCCCGCACGTCCGTCGGTATAGATCAAGGTTTCGATTTTCGTTTTCGACGCCGGTGAATCATTTCTAAAAATAACGATGATGCCGTGACGGTAGCTATATTGCGAAACCTGTAATCGATAGTTCAAAAGGCAAGGCAAGGGTTCTTTGATAATCACGCTGCCTCAATGTCTAAGGGCAACTCTACGTGTAAAAATTTCCTTCGCTGTAACGATTGCGGCAGAGTAATTAACCGAATAAAATGTCCTAAGGAAGATCATTGTTGCAGTGAAAAATGTTGTAAATTTTGTCGGGACATGGTTGTACCTAACCATTTATGTTTTATAAAACCCGCTTGCCATGAAAATGTAGGGATGGGGGACGACGATGTAAGTTTCGATTCCGAATTGGAAAAATGCAGTATTTATAATATCGAACCATACGCGCGGGGTACTGACGACGAATAAACGAGAAAGAGCCATTTTTTTCTGATTTCGAAGCGATGCAAGAAACTGGTACCCACATTCCTAATTTATGTATAGCTAACTTATTATGCGTAAGATGCATAGATAGTAAAACGGATTATTGCAGAGACTGCGTTGTGCGTGAAAAAATTTTCTAGACCCGTTGCTGCAACGTCATTTTGCCGATGGTTGTTTTCGGGGCGACGTGTATGTGTCATAATTTTAAGGCATATGACTCGACTCTTATTTTATTCTCAATTACTTTCATAATAAAGGGAATTTACCCGATGTAATAATGAACGGTGCTAAAATCATGTCCTTCACCGTTAAAGAATGCGATATAAAATTTATTGATTCAATCAATTTTCTACTTATGGCTTTGTCTAAGCTTCAGAAAATCTTGTTACCGTGAGTTGAAAAATGGATACTTTCCCCATCTCTTTAATACCGAGGCAAATTAGAATGTCGTAGCTTTAGGATTACCGTCTATTGCCCGGATAATATGAAACCTCACAATAAGATCGCATTCTTGCGATGGTATAGTGACCACGAAAATGACGACTGTGATTTTCAACGCGAGTTAATTGCATATTGTAAATCCGACGTGGATATTTTACGTCATTCATGTAGTAAATTCAGAGAATTATTCATGTCACTGACGCAAATACAAATTCTTCCATTGTATAACAATCGCCTCAGCGTGTAATTTGGTTTTTAGAACACATTTTCTCGAACCTCTTTCTATCGCCATTATTCCCACTCACGGTTATAAACTTGAAAATAAACAGTAACTACGTGCTATGGAATGGTTAAAATATGTTTCTCATTCTCGAGGCATTGTTATTAAACAGGCGAAAAAAGAGGGAGAAGTAAAAATCGGTCCCTTTCTAGTAGATGGATATTCTAAAACAGATAATAGGGATAAAACTGTATTTGAATTTAACAGGTGTTACTGGCATGGGTGCGTGAAATGTTACACGTGTGATACCATAAATTCTGTGAAGGGTCTTACGATGCACGATCTACTCAAACTCACTCTCGATAAAAAGAGACCTAGGTTACGGACCTAGGTTTTACGTACGAGGGAGTCTGAGAATGTGAATGAGACTGTCAGAATAAAGATAATATCGAAATCCAGGTTTTTGAAAACTTTGAATACTGTTCTTCCTATTAAGCCGCATGATGCATTTTTCGGTGGGAGAACCGAGGCTTCCAAAATGTATGGAGAAGTCTCGGATAATGGAAAAATCAAATATAGTGATTTGACTTCCCTGTACCCTTATGTAAATAAATACTGTAAGTATCCGATAAGGCATCCAGTCATAGTGATTGAGAATTATAAAAATGTCGACATCTACGAGGGTATAATGAAATGCGAAATTTTACCACCCTATACCGATCTATACATTCCTGTCCTCCCAGTAAAACTCAACAAGTTATTGTATCCGTTGTGTAGAACGTGTGCCGAACATAGGACGACCGAATGTAGTCATAGCGAAAGAGAGAGGTCATTGACTGGAGTTTGGGTAATTGATGAGATTAAAATGGCAGTTGAGAAAGGCTATAAAATCATGTGAATATTAGAGCTGTTGCATTTCAGTTCGACCCCGAACCTACGATCCAGACAGAAAGAGAGGAGGATCATTTACTGAGTATATCAATACATTCCTGAAAGTGAAGCAAGAATCTTCCGGATGGCCCTCGTGGTGCGACTCCGACGTAGCCAAGTCTGAATGTGTGTCGAGTTATCTATAATAGGTAGGCGTCACTGTTCAGTCAGGTAATATTAGAGAGATCTACGGTCTTCGCACGCTCTCTAAACTCATGTTAAATAGGTGATTATCGATACATTGTATTGTCGTTTTAAAGTTAAATACTCTACGTATAAAGTTTGCAGCGTTAGTATTGTATGAATATTATTGTAATACCCACTCGGTTCACGCATTGTCAACGTAATATGATTCAGGTTACATGAATCGTCAAGTATGTGCTGTATTATTATCTACAACAACGTAACAGGAAGGTAGGAGGATGAGAAACCGGTTTCAACGCAGTCACTTCGGACGGCGGAGGATTTATCACTCTGTAAGGGCTGCCCGATTCCTAGACAGAGTTCGAGTCGGTCCGAGAAAACGCCTATCTGGCATTATCTCGAACTGGTGTCTTTTGGATTAAAATCATGCGATTATCTACTTGCTAGGAGAATTAATTAGTACCCTCTCTATTTTCAGCTTCTCGGGCAAGTTCGGGCAACGCTGTAATCTAACGCAGACCGAATACGTATCGGATCCAGAGAGGTATTTCGAGATCATTGGCATCGGCTCCATGATCATGAATTGTGTACGCTACATAAACGACGAGGTGATACATGTACAGTGTACGCTACATAAACGACGAGGTGATACATGTACAGTGGTCCTACGATGATGACTTCGTAGAAGCCGCGGACAGAACTAACGTAATCTTAGCAGCCTATACAACAGCCCACGCCCGCATAAAACTTTGTCGTCTAATGGATTCTTTAGGGCGGTGTATATTATACGCAGACACCGATTGAGTCATACTGTTCTCGAGGGCGAATATGACCCCCACTGGGGGATTACCTTGGGCGATTAAGCGATGACTTACACAGGGATTTTATAACTCATTTTATTTTGGGAGAACCGAAGAACTCCGCCTATAAAGCTTTGCATCGAGATTGCCATGGTGACCTAACACATTGTAAAGTCCGTGGTATAACTTTAAATTATAAAAATTCTGTACTTAATAATTTTGATAGCGTTAGAGATATGCTTCTTGGCCCGAAAAACCCACAATTGTGGACGAACATAAAATAACACGGGATCAGGTGGATACTAAAATAGTCTCTAAAAAGCAAGAAAAGGACTATAAAATTGTATTTGGTAGATGAGTGATTGTTGAAGGATTTGACACCGTACCCTATGGTTTCGTATCTAGTTAGATCGTATTCGGTTTGTTATCACTTATCAGGGACATGGTCTACTATTCTTTCATATGTGTATTACAATCAATATTTCTCATTATTATCTCTGATATTTCTGACGATTTACCTTTATAATCTTGTCTGGATCAGTTGGTCCCACGTATAGAGTTTTATCGTTATTCTTACTTCACTTGGATTATTGTACATGTGTGTCATTTATTCCGCTGGTTAGGTACGACACTCTTGTTTAAGGTGTTCGGATATTATCACTATGTCATTAAAACCATACATTTAGCGTTACAATTCTCTGTACAAGCATTGAATGTATTATCGTGAATATATAATTTTTTGGTTGAAATATATCATTCCTTATAATGGTTACTATATTTCACGGTTTATGAAAACGGAATTATTGGGCGATATAAATTTACTTTGTGATAGTCTCGCCAAGAGGTGCTCATATCTCATTGCTATCTTTTATTGTGTAGTTTTATAGTGTATTGTGTGCTGTTACTGCTGTATCACATTCTGCGTTGATACTCGTTACCCATAGCCGAACCAGCAGTTACAATGCAGTTCAGTATTGGTCATAAATATTTGTTTTTATAACCATATGAAGTATTTCCCAAAGTCCCCAGATAATCTTGCGCAGTCACTTCTATATCCTCCCATGTTTTTCCTATTACGTCATACACATCGCTGTTCTTGTACATTTACCATTATTATTATGTTGAACCTTTTTATTTGTGATTATGTCATTTCAATGTATGCGGAATAAAGATTATCCTAACTCTAATGAGTTTATTTGAATTTTTATCTCGTACGTCAGGGAATGTGTACAGAAGGTTTCAGCGAGCCCCTAGCGGTATTAAAAGTGCTTTGTCTAGAAGGTGCCAAGACAAACGTATGGGTATAGGCCTATAGAAAATTTGTGAAGACGACAAAGTAATAGTTATCATAGAAAAAATTAAAAACACACATGTTGGTGCTCTATTATACTTTTTATTGATCATTTGAGCATTTTTTTTCAATTTTCTACGGTAGCATGCATTACAGTAATAACAACAATAAATAATTCGCTAAATCATACACCTTAATATCATTACATACATAATTGGTACCAAAATTACGTACAATATTATTGATTCATCGAATGACCACGAGATTTCATTAACAAAATAAAATATTACGTATTGTCCCCACACAGCGGTTACTCTGGACTGTAGTTTTTGATCATTAAACATCCATGTCTTGCACGAATTCATTAAGTCCCACAGTTCCTTCACTAGCGGAGGGTAGCCCGTCGAATTAAAATATTCTCCCCGACCATCTTATGTACGTATACGGCTATCCAATGTATTGCCGGTCTGCTAGATGATTGAGTATTGGACACGAGGCATTGACGCTCTGTAGGGGGTTTTGGTAGTGCATCGGTCACGAAGACTCTGGAATATCGGTCGCGCGCTTTGCGGTAAAATTTTTTCTGGTAGATTATTGCACGAAAAGGTCCGCGGCGCATCGCTGAAATCTATATTTTGCTGTTGATCAACTGATCAACACGAAGGGGAGGTAACCACATCCGCATTCCGGCGAAACTGCAAGGTGAGGTAACCTCGTCTGCATCCCGTCGAAGTGACGTCATAACCTTAACCTGACCTTGACCTACTTTCATGACCTATATACTTACACACACACATATATATATATATATATACATACATGCATATACACTTATACACACACACACGCGCACACACATATTTGCATATATGCACATACATACATATATATGTACGTATACATACATACATACATATATATACACATACATCCACATATATATTAATACAAGAAAGGAAAAAGAATACTGAGAAGTAATAACAAGTAGATGCGGTAGCGCCAGTGGCTCCCTTGTCCTACCTGCAATACCCTCCTACATGTGTAAGCGCATTGACAACTGCTGCCAAAGCACTTGCGCTTATAATTGAAAATACACCCGCACGCACACACACGCTCAAGTACATCGGCTATCACATAGTTCATATCCTCGTAATACGATATATGACACTGAATTACTAGCACGAAATACATAAAAGCCATGAGGGGTTACGTGACCAGTGAATCGTTTATATACTTTAACACAAAAAAATACCAAGCGTGAAGGCTTGAATGTATACTAAATATTCTCTGATGTTGACAAATCAACAATTTTAAAAAATGTGTAGATATGTAAAATACGACCTGAAAGGCGTCCTTTCCGCACCGACACAACCGCTATCGAAACATCCGCCCATGTTTCCGCAACGTAGAACCGTATTTCGATATTTAGATATAGAATTGCATAAAGGAAAGCCACATTAAATAATAATATGGCCATCGGTGTTGTAGATATCTAGCCCTCAGGACATAAGCGTATTTCACGTCGACATCACTTCGTGGCATATTGGTTTATGGGATGATTGTGGATAAACTAGAAAATTTGCCAGGGAGTTATTTATACCGAAGCATCCGTCCATGTGTCCTCTACTTGAGGATATGAGTGTTATTTGCAATCTAGCTTCGTTCAGACAAGGATTCTCACGACAGATAACTAAGCGCATCAGCGCTACCCTGTACCCAATTGCGATTTCGGGCTGCATTGCGTTCGACAATGAAAACGGTGTTTACGGTATCTTTCAATTCTCATAGCAACTGATGTAAACACTTCTTTGCTGAGTGTAAACTTTATAAAGGTAACTTTTTAAAGCATTTTTCGAGAGGTACGTAATTGCAATGGATGCAACGAAAAGGCCAGTTAAGATACCAGTCGAATTTACCACGTACGCCGAACAACATGGAGTTTTTGAAATGTTCAAGGTAAGTACTAAGTTGACTAACTTAGAATGAGTTAGATAGTAGTACTAATAATTTAGTCCTGTCTCATCACCTACTTTCGCAATCGAAATTGCACGGCTGTCAATTGATGGTTTTACGCCATTGGCACAAATCTAAATTAAGAATAAATAGTTTATCTTTGTGTTTTTTCAGCAGACCATTAGTATTGTGTCAAGGCTATGGCGAGACCCATCAAAAGTAAAACTAAAACGTTCACTATTTTTCATATTTTTGGCTTTTCTGTGCAATTCTAGACCACCCTTACATTTAGTATGAACTGAATAAAAATTAGAAATTTTTTACTATGCTTATTTTGGGCCAGAATGTCACTAGGCACATGATTGGGACACAATGTCATTTGTCAGATTGAATTGAATTAATGAATCTTTTTTTCTCAACAGTACACAAGATAATAGGTACATATGTATGCGAATATAAATTAATGACCTGAATGTTCATTTTTTTGTACACATAAGCACACTTGTAATTAATGAGTAGAGGCTTATTGTAATCAATATTATACAACTGTCAACTAACAATGAGTAAGCTTATTTGAGAGAATGTATGTGTCTAATCTCAAGGAGAAGATTGTTCCATAGAATAGGATCTGCATAATGAAAATAATGGTTACGAGTAGTAGAAAGGCGGCATCGGCTTACCAGAGGGAAGACAAATTGAAATCAAGTCATTAAAGTAAGCCAGACCCGTCCGATGAATGGCTTGAAAGGCAACCTTGTAGAGAATAGGCTCAGAAATAGGCAGCCAGTGAAGGTTGATTAAATGTTGAGATATGTGAGAATACATGGGAATTTGAGCGGTTACACGGCAAACACTGTACAGGTTGTAGTCTGTGAATTATTGTTAATATATCATATCGTGGCCACATTTAGCAGAGACATTAGCAAATCAGCATTTTTGATGGTGTATAATTTTTGGATCTGAGTAGCATTCTAGTATTACTTCACAATAAAACAGTAATTTATATCAATGTTTGGCAGTTCTGACTGTTGCATACATTGTAAAATATGATGAATTATAGTGGTTAGCCACAGAGGGAGTGGTTGGGATTTGCGCAGAGCGCTATACAATTCCACACGAGGTTTTGGTAAAGTAAATTGTAACACCTTTTGAGACTAATTATAATTGATTGAAAAACAAGTTTCTGCATATGTCAAATATGCCTCTCCAGGATTGTAAATTAAAATTTTCATTTCATTGATGTAGGTATAGAGTTTTCCCATGTGTTTTTCAATGTGATGGTAATAGGTGTAGCCAATGTGGTTCTATAAATAGCTGGAGAGAAATGCACAGAGAGAAGCTTATACCACTAGGTTTTTTTCTGTGCATTTCTCTCCAGTTTTTTTCAATGTTTTGTATGCGTGATTCATATTTACAATATGGTCCAATCTATAAATGTGTACATTGTTTGTATACTAAGTTAGGCACATTTTAGCTAGATTTTTTGTTGACTTGTAGGATATGATGGAAGAGCTGTTGATCTACAAACCTGATTCACCCCTCCCATTCCTCAAGGATTATCTCACTAGAGAAGGCACTTTTTGTGAGTTAAGGTCAATCTCATTTGCTCGGCTAATATTTTTTCAGCAACTTTTTAAAAAATTTTAAAATTTGCATTCAGGAAATTGGACGATAGTCTGATGGAATTTTACTTCTTACAAAATAACTAAGACTTTCTTCTAGGCTGATTGAGCAAGCATAATTACTCATATTCTTTGTAGTGATAGTAGTTGACTGTTGATTGTTCTTGCTGTGTATGCTAATTATATTAGACTGGTTAAGTGGTAATTTTTGTGGGTTATATTATTCTTATAGTTTCAGTTGCAAATATGTCGCAAATTAGATTTGTGAAACAAATCGTAGTGTTTTTTTTGGTATAAGGATAATAAAAAGAAAAAAAGTGAATAGTGATATATAGATTACTAGTCTCTATCTGCATTGCACTGGCTTATGGATCACAGTGGCTGGCCCCTTACTGATACCATGATATTTCAAAAGCAACTGATGTGTGGAAAGGGCTGAAAATTTCCTTAGAGGCTGAACGTTAAAAATTAATTTTCGTTCTATTACACTTTTACACTATTGCAAACTTGCAATATCATTTACTAAAATATTCCCTCAACTTGGTCTTACCCCTGCCTTGATCTTACCACATTTATTCCTTCATATACCATTCCCCATTTTGTGCAGTTTTTATTTATCTGCGGTGTGGTTCCTCTCTGTCTTTGTCAAGGATGCAAATATGCGGCAAATTAGAACTTTTTATTTCCATTGCGAATGCATTAGTGCAACAGGCCAATAATGTAGCAGTTTTTGAGGATATCACTATAGTATTTTTCCAATCATTTGTGAGACAAATCGTAGTGTGTTTTTGGTATAAAGATAATGAAAAGAAAAAAAGAGAATTTAATGTATGTGCTACCTCTCTGAAATCATAGCAAGTAATGAAATATAATCGATATTGAATAGCTCATGTTAATCCTAATCTTAGTATTTTACGAGATGGCTGACATAGCAACCCATATCTCTAGTTCAAAAATAGTGTACCACCATTTCAATATACAAAGACATACTTAAAAATCAACATTGTCTATGTGTGTTTCGCATCTAACAGATACATTGTTTTTCTAGTGCCAAGTGTAGTTATTTTGGGTCCACCCGCATCTGGAAAGTGCACCATATCACGTCTTATTGCCACGAAGATCCGCGCTATCCACCTCACGGATCAGAATATGCTGAGTGAGGTCTCTGACTCACTGAGGGAGGCTGCAATGAGCTATACCAACAATGGCAAGGTCTGTATGTAATGGACATGGATGCATTCACAAGAGGCTGGAACTATGTCGTTTATGCTATATTCGTCCTTCACAAGCTAGCCTATGGCTAACACAAAGAATGGATTAGCCTGATTTATTATTCTGGAAAAAACATGGTATTGAAACCATGAAGTTTAGGCAGACATTTGACCTTTGTCCATCTATGCCAGTGATTCAAAAAACCCACAGCCAGCTGACATAGTCCGCTATTTCAGTGATAGTTGATTGTTTACAATGCGATTATGAAATAGACATTTTAGGGAGCATGCGAAACACAGTAATGTCATAGGGAGGAAGCACCTAGATAATATACTGCTAGCACATATCAGAAAGGCCCTATGTGCCACGGGGCACGAGGAGGACAGGTGAGGTGGGCACATATCAGACCCCTACAATCTGATGTAGTGAAATGTATTTTCACCTTATTAACGCCACAGGTAGTATACTGGTTAGACAATTTTTTTAGGTTAACTTCAATTCTTATTTAGTTCCAGTTGTAGAAAGTTATTACATAGTTAAGTCCATTTTTAGCGATGTTTAATGCCGATGTTTATTTATTGGGCTCATTAACCTTGCTAATTAATGTCTATTGGATTTTTTTTGTACAAAGGAAATCCCACCGGCGTTGTGGGTGGAGATTTTGCAAGAGCGACTTAAGATGTTTGATGTCATGCGGAGGGGTTATGTGCTGGATGGATTCCCACACACCAGAGAACAAGCTGTAGCATTGCAGACAGCTGGCATCAGCCCCAGACATTGTGGTTTGTATCTAGGGGACATGATTATTTCATGAACTACTGCATGAATGAAAAATTTCTCCAAGTCTATGAGGGTCATTTCAAAAGTTCATAGGCTGACCATGAAAGACCCAAGCTAGAACAAACAGAGCTTGCACATAATAAGCTCAATCCTTTGGATGTGGTATACTTTTGACAAACGTCATCTTTATTTAACTTTTCTGTTTTACTTAGTAGGTACTGCAGCATTGAGAGCAAAATTTGGCATCATGGTGTTATCTAGTAGTTGAATATGAAGGGTTTACACCCAAAAGATATTCATGCAATATTGTAGCTACACAGGGAGTTGATGCTCCTGCATTATCCATAGGACAAAAGTGGGTAGCCAAGTTTCAGCGAGGCAGGGAGGTCTTGAAGATGAGCCGAGGTCTGGAAGGCCATCAACTTTAATGAGCGAAGAAAACATTGAGCACATACAGAGGGTGGTGACGGGTGACAGATGACTTACTCTCATTCAGATAGCTACTGATGTGGGCATATCTAAGGAGCGAGTTCACAACAGTCTGCATACAAAACTGGAGATTTCAAATGTTTCTGCTCGATGGATTCCAAGACTTCTCTAACCTGAAAAAAAGCACACATAACTGGTCATGCTGCGGGCCAACTTGAATGCTTTGAGGCAGATTCAGCCAATTTTATGGCACATTTTATAACTCGGGCGTGTGGTCATGGCGAGGTATCTACATTGACTATCTGGAAAAGATTCAAAGCATTAATGGGGAGTAGTATGCTGACCTGTTGAGACCATTAACGTCGTGGACAAATTGACAAAATGGTTCTTGTATCACTATGACAGGCCCCAGCCCACAAGTTGGTTGTTGCAATGGCCACCCGGCACAAGTGTGGCATCGACCTTTTCAATGAGCAAGACCAAGGCTTCTACAGTTCGTGTATCCAAGCTATCCAGCATTGATGGATTAAGTGTTTGAACCTCAAAGGGGACAATGTTGAAAAATAGACTACAAATAATTGCCTTCTTCAGCTGCATCTTGGTCCGCCTATGAACTATTTGAGTGACCCTTGTATGTGGCCTACAGAGTGCTGAGATTCACTAAATACATGCTTATGTAGTAACTCGAAATCTAATCGGAGATTTGGTACACTTATATATACAGATCGTCCCAAAAAATGTAGACACATCAAAATAATTGTCAACGTGATTTTTAATCAAAATTTTATCGTTTCAAAAGTGTTAAAAATATTTACAAGTATCATTTTATCTTTTTTTTCACTGCTTGTTCTCAAACTGATGCCTATTTTGATCCAGACACTGCTGACAATGCCGAGCCATAGAATCGCAGACATTATGAAACAATTCGATCGCTATTAGGGTGCATTTTACAAATATATAAAATTCACTCGTAATGCAGTGAAAAACAATAAAATGATACTTGTAAATATTTCTACACTTTCAAAATAAAAAATTCTAATTAAACACCACGGTTATAATTTTTTTTAATGTGTATACATTTTTTTGGGACACCCTGTATATATAACTCATTATAATAATAATAATATTAATAATAATAATAATAAAGCTTTATTTAGATTGCCGAATTATCCCTTGGTCAATAATGACAAGATGATGTCAAGGACACTTTACAATGTTACTAGCTAAAAACATAAAGTTATGTGCAATTTGGGGAGTGAATTAATATGCCATTGCCTATATAATTTCATTATTATCATTTTCGCTTACCATATCGCTTACTTCTCGATACCATATTACTCACTCTTGTGTGAATATTTGGTTAATTTTATGTTTCTTACATACTGTATGAAGCAGTTTTATTGCATAATCCTACCAAACCTCTCTTATGAATTAAATCAATCTAAAAAGGACTTTTTCATTTTTCATAATTTGTCAGGTGGCTACACCTATTTTTTGGTTATTCATTAGGGATTTCTGCATTTGCATTTAGCTTTTAAATAATAGATATCATACTGTGGTAATTTATCAAAGCAGGGATTTTTTTCTGAGTTTCATGTTTCTCTTTTCAGGAATGAGACGTAGTTTAGTTCGATTTAAATAATTAATTTTTAAAGCAATAGCTTTCGTATCACCTTGACAGATATCAACATCGTTAGATAATTCAAACCTGAGAACACTGAAATATTGATAGATATTTTACAAAAGCTGTTGGTCACATTCTTATTTATTATAAATTTATGATGTTCCCGTATAATCATCTGTGTAAGTGGCATACTATGTAATCAGACGAAAAGTATGCCAAAACCATCCAGTGTAATTATTGTTCAATGTCTCTCACTCGTTATATATTTATGATATAATTGTGTTTCGTGTTGGATTATGATTGTGATCTATTCAACAGTAATACTTGAAGCACCAGATACTGTGCTTATTGAAAGGGCAGATGGAAAGCGAATTGATGTGGAAACTGGAGGTTTGTTTCTTTTAGAAAAGTATTACATACATAAATTAGAAAAATAATATGATAAATGCATCAGTTGTTATGTCTTTGGCCTCATCAGCACGTAGCTCAAGTAGCACCAAAGTTCACAGTCATTGTGTTTAGGGAATAACACAATATATTCACTGGACAATCACATGTGTCATTTACAACATGTCCACCTTGCTTGCACTACCAGTCATCATATCAATACTCTTTCTACATGCTAACTTTCTGCTCCATAACGAGATGCTAGTCTTCAATAAACATAGCCTCCAAAAAGAATTTAAACTTTATTGTAATATAGTAACAAAACTAATATCTATTTCAAAAAAGTTCCATTTCAAATCTGTAATTCGGGAAAACAAGGACAATCCCAAAACTTTCTTCTCAACCATTGACTTGCTTAACAAACAAAAGACACAACTCCTTCTGAACCATAAAGAGAAGTGGGAATTACCATCCAAATTTACCACGTTTTTCATACAATAAATTAAAGACATCCACAAAACCCGTCTGAATATCATCATTTTGGGAAATAGCGAGACAATGTACGATGGTACAAAACTGGAATATCTTGATGAAACAAAGCCAAAATCAAAGAAATAATCATCAAGGCCGCCACAAAGTCATTCAATCTGGATTTTATACCAACAGTACTCTTGAAACAATGTCTTGACAGTCCCATAATTGTCGACATCATCAACTGCTCATTCACCTCCAATAGCTGGTAGTTCCAGAAGAATTATGGACCTGTAAATCAATCTGGCATTTTCTATCTAATTTGAATAAAAAAAAGTTCCTGCTCTCACAATCGCACACCTTCTTAACCTAAATAATCTACATACAACCCAACAATCTGCATACCATGAACACACAGTAGCAAAACTGCTCTTCTCAAAGTTAAGAATGATCTTATATCTGTTGACAGAGGCTGCCCTGCACTTCTTACTCTTCTCGATTTGTCCGTAGCATTTGACTACTTGGACCCTTGTTGTCCACAGTGTACAATGTACATGCAACCAATCAATTGGCATTCCAAAGTCTCTCTCTCATAAGCAACCGTTTGTGCAGACGACTCCAGCAACCCATAATCCCACTAGCTCTAGAACATTACTATATTCTACTCATGCTGAGAAAACTTTATTGGTTAGTTATCTTAAGCCGAATTGATTTCATGGTCCTCCTTATCATCTACAAGTTTCTGCACTCACTGCTACATACAGTGATTGGGTACAGTCTATTGCCATCTTCTCTAGAAGGCTACTGTGTTCTGCTTCTAACAATCTGCTCGTAGTTTTTAAGACGCGTCTCTCAATTATTGCGGCCTGCTCCTTTCAACATACTGCTGATGGAACTATGGAATGCCCTCTGCAGCTTTCAGCACATTTAAGTCTCAATTATCTGTTCAAAGTCGCATACAACATTTATGTCAATCAAATAGGTGATAAACGCAGAGCTTTAGTCCACGAATATTGGGATGGCATCCAGCACCCCATACTTATGCTCTGGCTCATCAAAGTTCATGGTATTTAGAGTGAGGTCCGGCCCAGTAGATTTTGCCTCCAAGAGAGCCGCTGATGGGCTCATTCCTTAAATTGGCATAGTGGGCAGGATCCCAAGGAAAGTATTGAGTTAATGTTGACGTCACTTAGTCAGTCCTTAACTAGTTTGTCACATACAGCAATAAATTGCACAAAATTTTAGTCACTCACAGTTTCAGGCACATAACAAATGGGGATGTGAAGGGGGTAGCCACTGTGGTTCTTTGAATAGCGGGAGAGATATGCACAGAAAAAACCTATAGTTCTGATGGACTCGAACCCACGATATTAAAATGTGATGTGCGTTTGTAGCCAATGTGGTTCTTTGAATAAGGCTAAATTGGCTTCAATAAATGTGTGCTCCTACAAACAGCAAACTTGTAAATTCGTCATTAAATATATATATATATACGTATATTCTATCAGCATGGCATATTTTTTGTTTCAGCTTTTAGACAATCCTATCTTAAGTAAATCTCATTCTAATGGCTGATAATTCTGTTATACAGTGCTGTGCAAACGTCTTAGGCTACCTGCATAATGATGGTAAATGGTAGTAGCAACTGACCACTGTAGCAGATGTTCATTCCTATTGTAATTACCATTGTCATTGCCTATCCACAGATGTGTACCACACAACATTTGATTGGCCAGCTAATCCAGATATCCAGAATAGATTAACTGATGTCTTGGGGTATACGGAGGCATATCTAAAGTCTGCTCTAGCAGAATACCACCATAACATTCCTGGAATTATTGAAAGTTATCGCACTGTATTGAAGACCATCAATGCTGATCAACCAAAGCCAGATGTGTTTGCTCAAGGTTAAGTATAACATCGTAGTACGTATCTATCCTAGTACGACAAACATTCACTAAAGCAGCACTCTCATTATACAATGATCTACAAACCCACATCTGCAACTGTATCGCTGTAATAGTGCCTTCACACTATGTAATGAGTCATTCCTAATCCTAGGTGTATAGTGATGTGAAAACTTACTTAATGATTGAATGAAAATGTAATGTCAGTCCACATCAACATTGATGAACAGTTAGAAAATATGCTGTGACACATGTCATCGTATCTAAAATGCTGTGAATATCTGTTTGATTTTACATTTTCAAATAAATAATTCTCGAATTATTACATTACTATATGTAACTATATTTAATCAAGTTCTCATTTTTAATCATATCAGTAAATCCCCTGTTTACCCTCAGTCCATTTACTGACACACGTCATGCGTGGTCATTACTGCTGCGTTATAAATATGCACACTGACAAGTGTTATTCTACTATTGATCATCTTCCCATGCCAAATGTATACACCATTCACACCCTTTGTTCTCACTGTTTACACAGTACAGCGTGGGCCAAAAACTTAATAAATCCGCAGATTTTGTTTGTGTAGAACATGTTATCAAGGTCTTGTTTATGACATTGCTAAACTGAATGGTAACGGGACATGAGTACACTACCATTCTAAAGCCTGTTGGGCATCCCAGCGAGAGAATGGCCTTTGATACTCAAGTAATACGAAAGAGGATTGAGTGGTTTATGGTCGATGGTATCAAAATATTTATAGATAATGGCAAGAATTCTCTTGCGACGAATCGTGTCTTTTATTGTTCTATATTATACAGCCAATGTCACTTTGATGTTATTTAATATCGGAGTACATTATGTCTGCTGTGTTTTTTACAGTGTATCAGTTTGTGACCAGCAAGGCGAGATCATTAGCTCCTTTCACCCCAAGGATTCTCCTACTGGGACCGACTGGTGCTGGAAAGGCAGTGCAAGCAGCTCTCCTCTCTAATAAATACAACATAGTTAATGGTACCACATTAGTTATGGAAAAATCTGTGAAAATCTCATTTATTTTAATACATTGCTTGATAAAATTTTAATGACATGACTGGTTGCGCATATCCCTCCTTCAGCTCTTGCTCCAAAGATTGGAGTTCATGCTCTTTTTATTAGTCTAATCAATTTGATGCTACTAATCATGATATTATACCACTTTCGAATATAAACCTTTGTCATTTGGACATAAAATGTTCATACTAAAATTAAATATATGATAAATAATACAATGTTGAATGTTAATTATTATAAGTAATGTCTCGATTGTCTTTCAGTTTTAATTTCTTGTGGATAATACAAGTATCAGGGGAATATTCTCAGAATAAACTGGAGAAATCATTAGAAATCATGAATTACCTAAATTATATTAGGGGATTACACTTATATTGCCCATAAAGGTCAGCTAAACGAATTATATTAAAATATGGATGCAAAAAGTTGATGTCAACAATACAATTAAAGTAATTTAAAATTACCTGTGAAAATGATTATTTAACATTGCACTGTTGCTTAAGTTGTTAAAACTGGCTTCCTATACGTGAACAATTCGAAAATGTTTCTAGTTTTTGCGTTTGCCACCCTTCATAATATTGAACCAGCCTATATATATATATATAAAATATATGATCTCATTTCGTTTTATGTCTACATGCCGCCCTCCGTTTACCGACCCCCACATCGCTGTGTTAACAAGTGTCGATTAGTCTCTGATAAACGAGCTTTCTCCACTGCTGCACCTAAGTTCTGGAATGCTCTGCCAGTCATCCTTAGTTCGCTTAACTCCCGCACATCATATAAATCCCTTCTTAAAACATCTTTTTACCAGAAAACAAAAAGTAAAGGTAAAAGTAAAGGTCATGATTAACACAAGCTTTCTTATATAGTTCATCTTATGGAGCGAGTACAGGTGGTTAGTGGTGACACACAGAATATATATGGAACAGGAAAATAGCAGAGGAAACATCTATATAACAGAGTATTTCTGTAGTTTTATAGCTGTATACAAAATAAGTTTTCAATTGTCATAAATATTTTATGTTATTTTGATGTTATATTGACATTTTTAATATTTTTTACCTTACAAAAATTCCACAATTGCAATTTTCTGCAAGTTCTACTGCTTAAATTTTTATTTATAGTAAAGCACTGTTGTGAGATTTTGAGTGATTTTATTACATCGCTGTATAAATTGTATTTCACATTAGATTATATTACAATTTTTGAATAGTGGTACACATAGAAAAAAAATTTTGTTTATATATGTTGAATCAAGATTGAAATAAATGGATGACAAATCATTGTGGGAAGACGATATACCTAATTAATGATATTAAACATTTAACATTCAGAAGTATATATTTTTTGCAGTTTCCAGTGACCATTTGATAAAAGAAGCTATGGAGAATAAGGGCAAGGTTGGCACAATGGTCAAGACATACATGGACAGAGGCATGAGTCGTAAGTCTTACATGTTAATTTTTTGTATATAGTGGATTTATTCTTTATCACAAATAACACAGCTAGCCCTACCACATTGCTGATGATCTTGTTATTGTAGCTGACTCTCCCCAACAAGAAACCCCATCTCTCCCAGCTCAATGTCTATTGTGCTCATTAGTCTCTGGTCCCTAACAATCCCAAGTGCAAGATAATGTTTTTTTTTCAAGTGAAAAAGTTACTAAATTCCCTGACTTTCTTAGAGGGGATTCTAAACTTGATGTTGTTCCAGAGTATCTATACTTGGGAATTAATTTTTACTACAACAGCGACTTTAAACTAGCAATATTAAGAAACCGACAATAGCCGCAACAGGCCCAATTTTCTGTCAAGAAAAATAAAATTTCTTTAACTACTTTAGACGTGCAGTTGGATATGTTTCATACTACCGTTTTTATACTACTGTTCTTCTTTACGGCTGCCAAATATGGGCTTTTAGCGGTTTCTAACAGCATCAGTTATTGTTTATGGCGAATCAGTTGAATTGCTCCTGGACACAGACATGAAGGCAGCTATGCTTGTTATTTGGGCTGGTTTAATTAATACACTTAAATTATCAACTTCCATTTATGGATACTTATATGCATTCTGCTAAAGTTGTCAAATCATTTAGGATTTCTTTTATAGAATCCATTGTTATTGAAATTGGCCAGTATGAAATTTTGCTAAATCAAAAAGTAACAAATCATTTGCGAAATAGTGCCAAAATTACATTAAAGGACCTATTCATACAGCAATGGAAATAAGACGTCATGACCTCTCCGTGTGTTTTTATCATATATTTAAAGAAATAGTAACTATTGAACCATACTTTCTTTTTCTAACACCTACAGTGACCTACCGATACCTTATTATACCTACGTATACCTTATTATGTAAATTTAGAGCAATCACTACATTGGCACTTCCAATCCCATCCACCACAGTGTATACCATATACTTAATTCCACTTTTTCCCCTTACTCATTTTTGTTTATTGCTGTTTATCGATATACTCCAATCTGTGTAAATATATCAGCTTTTTCTAGATAAAAATTTGTTGGTAACAGTCTCAGGCTACTTTACTTTTATTAGTTTTTTCTTTTCACAAAAAAGGTTCCAAAAATTGGAAAATCTTGTAGAAAACCTTTACAAATATAATCACCAAATCATACATTTAATTAATTAACTAAGATTATGATAATGTGATTAATCTTATATATAATTTATTGCCGATATGACTGTATCAAATAATTGTATTCGGAGATTGTGTATGCATTATTTCTTATTCAATCTTTGTAATAACAGTGTGGATTCAATGCGTCTATAATATTCAAATATACCCTTAAGGGCTTGAATGAATAAAATTTTGTATTTCAATTTGAATGTATCACAATGGCCTGGATTTCGATAGCTACTACCATACTACCAAACTAATATGCGAGCTATCGTGTCATCAAAAGTGACTGGCTACATAGTTTGCTGAATTGTCAACACGGTAGCTCTATTGGTGACATTAAGTCTCTGGAGAAAGCGGAGCTGTTACTTGCAGCCTCCTGCGGTACCTCCAATCAATGTTTTCAATGTTTTTACCTCACCGGAGCTTATGCTCGGTGAGCTTTTCTGATCAGGCTTCATCCGTTGTCCGTCCGATATTAACATTTTCTGAAAAAAAAACTTCTCAAAAACCTTTTATCGTAGAGCTTTGCCATTGGCAGATATTCTTAAAGGGTTAGTCTTTTTTAGATTTATTTGGCTTATCATCACTGGATAAGGGGAAGTAATTTCTGGCGATGTTTGTATTTTTACTTAAAAAAATCTTATCAAGAACCACTTGTCGTAGACCTTGCCATTTGGCAGATATTCTCCTCGGGTTGGTCTATTTTAGATTTCTTCAGCATATCATCATCAGACCAAGGGGAAGTAATTTGTGGAGATTGTTTTTTTCTTTAAAAAAATTAAAAACAAACATAAATTTTCTAAATGCTTTCCATGTCCTAGAAGAGTGCTTTTAGGCCTCTTTGGCTTTTTGTTTTACTATCTGAATGAGCCTTTTGATGCCTGTTGAGCTTGTTGTTTTAATATCCCAATTAGTGTTTTGAGGCATGTTTGGCCTCTTATTTCAATATCGACTGTTTGTATACAATTTCAATAGGTGTATCAACACGACTACTGACTCATTTCAGTTACAATTACTATTTAAATACAATTCCCAAATAGTATCAAGAAATGTTACTTACTGAATGTGTCCAGTTCTGGCATCAAAATTCTTGATCCAATTTATGGATCATTCATTTTCGCTAAGGAGAGTCCTTACAGAATTCTTTTAGAACTTCTCATAAGGTAAGTATCCATCATGGAATAATCCACAAATTAGTGTATCTGAATAAGTGTTTTGAAGCATGAATGGCCTTTTTGTTTGAATATCCGAATGAATGTTTCGAGGCCTGTTTTTCCTCTTGTTTTAATTTACAGCACCAGACAACATTGTCATGGATTTGATAAAAGCCCGCTTAAGCCAAAAGGACTGTCTTACATCAGGCTGGGTTCTCTATGGATTTCCCCTCAACACAGACCAGGCTGGACAGCTTCGCTCGGTGGGGTATGAGCCCAACAGGTCAGATATCACTTTGGTAATTATTGCAGAATATAATCCTTCGTAAGACTGTCCATCCATCCATTCGATGTTAACAATTTTATACCAAATTTGTTTGGTATGGTGTCATATGTGCAAAGGGCCATAATTTATGCCATTTCATAGAAGTGATGTCTGTTACAAATTCAATCTTGCTATAGATGGTATGTTGTGTCTATGTGGTCCTTAATGATAAGTTCTGTTTACATGGTGTACATGGTAGGTTGAGTCTGTGGTGGTAAATAGTAGGTTCTACTTACACAGTAGTGGATGGTAGGTTGTGCCATATATTGCACATTATGGTACAATAGCTGTTATGTCTATGAAGTGGTGGACAGAAGGCTGTGGCTACTCGGCAGTAGATGGTAAGTTGTATCTATACGCAGTGGTAAACCATAACCAAGTAACCAGACATAGACTGCATCACTTGGGCTTAAGTCAGTGGTTCTCAAACTGTAGGCTAAGAACTGCGTGTGATCGCTGAAATCAAAAGTGTTTTAAATAAAAAAAAATTATTTCATATAGTTTTTGGAAATAGCCACGGTTAAATAGACAATTTTTTGCAAGAGCAAATATTACGCATCCTGAATTGGCATCATTTGGTTGATAAAACAATAGAATAGCAACACAATTGGAAATTTTATTAGAATGTCTAATGTCAATTGAGTCCTTATGATTTCAATTTTGGTTACAAATTTTATTGCAGTTTTTGAACAAAATTTAAAAACATTAAGATGTTAGTAATCAGGATAGTGGGAGTCAGCCCAACGAATATATATATATATATACATTGATTAAATAGGGTAATTATTTGGTTGTTACAGTACTGTGCTAAAGTCATGGGCTACCAGCATAATATGTCATAATTGTCAAAAAATCACTTAAGATAGCATTCACGGGGCATTATTTTAATGTATTTATTGCCAAAACAAATTTCTGCATCAACAATCACATAAAACACTACAAATTGCCACAAAATATCAATATTGTGTATGTCCACCCTTGGCCTTCACAAAAGCAGCGATTCTGTGGTGAATACTTGCGAATAGTTTTTGGAGATATTCATGCCGCAAGTTTCTCCAAATGTCCTGGAGGACTTCTCACAGTTGAGCAGTAGACACAGTGTGTTGTTTATTCTTCTCACCGTCTATATAGTCCCACACCGCCTCGATGATATTGAGGTCGGGACTCTGAGGGGGCCACGGCAGAACAGACAGTGTTCTGTTCTAATCTGTGGATGTGTGTTCTATGCCAAATAGCTGTCCCCAAATATAAAAATGACAGAAATATTTGAAATTTAGTTAGTGAGCCAAGACTTTTGCACAGTACTGTATGTAACTGTTATTTAGCCATAAATAAATGCCCCATATTGCAATTGGGAGCATCTCAGGTAAAAAAAGAAGAGAAGACCCCTGTGCCTTGTTAATGAGAGAGTGGTACAACCCGCCTCTTATGCCATCCCCTTGTTGGACTGTGAGCTTTTCACTTTGAGAACCATTCGTTGGCTTAAACTATTATATTTGGCAGACTGATTTGTATTAGTGTAGAAGCATATGTATTACTAAACTGTGTATATAATCTGTTGTATGTAATACACTAACCCCAGTCTGTTAAACTGACTTTGTCACTGTATTATACCAACGGCCACTAAATATAGTCCTATCATGACCAGTCCACCACCACATGACCATTCTGCATCCAACTCCTTGCTGAGCACACGTGACATTGTCTTTGGGTTGGTTTGATCAGTATTTGTTAAATGATTTGTTATCAGACAAACTGTACTATTTGTGATCCTGTCACATTTTGTTACAAATTTTGTTATGAATGATATTTTGATTATTTCCTCAAATATCCATTATGTGTTCAGTTAAAAGTGTCTCAGTGGGATGCGAAGAAACTTTTATCTATTCTCAGAAAGCCTTTGCTGTATCCACACACAATGCTTTATTTCAGGGTGTTTTTTCTTGAAGTTCCCAATGACTCAATTATTGAACGTCTTATGTTACGCATGACGGACCCTGTGACCGGTGACCGCTATCACTTGCTCTACAACCCGCCACGCATGGCCGAAGTGCGCGAGCGACTCCAACGACACCCGAACGACGAAGAAGAAGCGGTGCGCCGACGTCTTATGCACTATCAGACGTACAAAGAAGATCTAGAAGATTATTATGTGGATGCGTTACATATAAATGGTGACCAGGATCCACATACTGTGTTTGAGACTATTGAAAGCATGACGGTTAATCCCCTGCCTAAACAATACGATGTCTGAACAGTTGATTCACATCATGCCTGAAGATGACCTATCGCCCATTTTCTCAACTGAAATTGTTCTATTAGCCACACACCTTCTATTACCGACTCTGCTTTTTGTTGCCTCAATTGAAAGCCTCTAGAATTCACATGATTCTAAGTTATTGTGAATGTGTCAATGAGTAATGGAAAAACAATTTATTGAAGAAAATATTCTCTCTTGCTTTTACTACAAAATGAATAGCGACTGACATTATCTCAATTTAAATTTATTATATCTCTTAAGATGGCTATAATAATGAATCCCATCAGGGCTATAGGTTTTTTCCTGTGCATTTCTCTCCAATAATGATGAATTGTGATCCCAAATTTTGCTAAGTTTAAATAAAATTCTGTTATCTTTTATTTATTATCCGACTTTTCATAACTTTTTATCAGATATGTCTAACCTCTAGGTGTTTTTGCAGATAGGTAACAACACTAAAAGTATGCTTTCAAAGAATTACAGTAAGTATATAGGATATATAGGGTGTGATGAACCTGTTGTCTCGGTCATCATTAGTCCTTTATAAATCTCACCCTAATAATTATGAGTGTAGTAATGGGCTGGGTTCAACCTGTTGCTGGAGCTATCGACACTTTATACACCTACCTTAAGTGAGCAGTTGTCAACACGATTAGTCTCATTTATTATGAAGGGAAAAATGCCGTAGTGAAACTACTGACTCTAGACAGCGGGGGGGGGGGGTTTGTCCTCACAAGCCACTGGTAATTATTGTAAAAAAATTACCGGCAAGGATAATTTTAACAAAGCTGTTATCCTCGTTACAGGGTATTATGTTTTGTACAAAAATGTGTGTTTAAATAAAAACAACCAATATATACATTATACACAATACATTGTAGGACTATTATAATTAATAGTCTGACATGGTATGTATTGACTTAACATCTATATAATATTTACAGAGTTTACACGAGGATATAACATTCTCAAATCTGGATATTTCTATCTCCATCAAATCAGGTCAACCTCAAAACATTTACCTCCCCAACAAACTGAAACATTAATTAATTCCTTTGTGACCTCCAGGATTAAGTCGTGCAATTCCAGCATAACGAATCTTCCAGCAAAAGAATTACCACGATTACAAAAATTACAAAATTCAGCCGCCAGAGTAATATACAACATTCCAGACGCCTCCACATAACTGCCATACTGAAAATGGTACATTGCTAACCTATTAAATTTAGAATAGAATTCAAAATTTCAATTTTAACTTTCAAATGTCTCAACAACTTTGCTCCGGGATACCTGAGCGAACTAATATGCACAAATAAGCAAGTGCTCACCACCACACAATCAATTTTTATTTTCATTAATATTTTCATTATTTTTATTTTTATTATTATTATTTTCATTATTGTTATTTGGTATTGTTGTTATTGTTATTTTTGTTATTATTATCGTTATTATTGTCGCTATTAACAAGGAAAAGACTGTAGCACCTTATTAGACTAACAAAAGTTTATTGAAACACGAGCTTTCGCAGCCACAAGGAATGCTTCATCGGGTGAATGAGTGGGAATAGGTAAAACACACATTTATATAGCACAAGTACAGAGGTATAAATTTAGTCATTACAACAATGAAAGGAAAGGAAAAATTATTTGGTAGCAAGTCTTTCTGCCCCTTGTAATTATATATTCTTCTCCCCACTTGTTCGGTCATTTGCCATATGTAACTATCTGTTTTTGTTCTCATAGCTATTGAAACTGGTCTATAATCTTCTGTGTATGTAAAGACTTTTATAACCTTAGCAAAATTGCCGAAATTATATTAACAGACGAGTCTGACACCTTTCAACAGCTTGGAGATTGGAATAATAATTGAACTTTGTCGTACTTGATAGTTCCACTTATCGAAGCGAGCTTTTGGAGCCTCATGAGTTAACGAGTTACTGTATGCGAGTTAATTAGGTAATTACGCGCAGCACGCTCCGTGATATGTTAGGAATACGTATGCCACAAATCATCACAAGAGGTAGACGAACTTTTTGAAAAATTCATACGATAGACTCTAGAGCGTCGTACAATAATATAAGACTGCCCCTAAGTTTCCCCTTCCACACGCGTGATATTGCGTGCTATTCGACAACAATCAGCTACGGATTCTTCCCTGCGGCGCCATCTTGTGATCATTATGTACAACCACCTTCCTTCCAAATGTATACTGATCAAACCGTTCCAATCCATAAACTACCGCCAATAACTCCTTTTCTATTTGCGACCAATTCCGTTCTGCGGATGTAAGGGCTCGAGAAGCATACTCTATCCGTTTTCCAGCTTGAAGTAAGGCCACACCTAGCCCGTTTTTACTATTGTGAATAATTTGTAAAAAAAAATATCTACCAACGATATACAGTATAGTTTCTAACGAGCTCGATTCGTTCTGCTCCAACGACCTATGACACTGTTACCTAATTCCTTTGTCTAAAGCCCGCGCCGCCCGCTTAAGTAAGTAGCCTAGGTCTATAATGTGGACGCTTACTTAGTACATCTATCGCCATCTGTTTTACCGCCTCAATACCGACCCTACCAACTGTGTGTAACTTTCTTATTAAATTATTGTAAACAAGTTCGTTACGGGGTACCCCAAGTATGTTTTAGATTAGTCCATATTATTACCGTGTGTATATTTCATGAGCCTATTCCCGATAGGACATCGAGTCTCCCGACAGTCCTATGGAATCGAGGTATGCGAATTGTGATATAATTTACTGCTAAAATTATCACCACACAACGAGCCCGCCATCTCCCCATAATTAATAACTACTGCCTGCCTGTAGGACAAGATTTTTATCATTTTACAATCTTAGATCACCTCTTGGCATTCAATGTTCCAATCCCACTCCTTTTTGACCTGTCTCGGGAAAATATCCATATCTTTGACAAATATTGATTGATTTTAATATTTCGTAGTTTATTTTCAATAAAGATAACAAGCTTTTCTAATGATAACCTTATGTCTATGCGTTACATTTTGAGTTTGCAGCAGGTCGTCGAAAAAATTGCATTTTCGTGGGGACGCTCTGTATATAAACCTTTAGGGGCGGCCATATTCTTACTCCTGCATATCTAGTGGGATACGCGAAAACATCGTCGCATTAATAATGCGGAGTAATGACCCATAGATAGTTAGCTGACCTACACTCCTATATAATATGTTTGAAGCCAATTTGAAGCCTTTTACCAGGATCGAATCCCTCAAACAGCATGAAGCATGCTCTGTAGTCCTTGCGTAAAGCTTACATCTTTTAATAGCTTCAATCGTTCTTTATCCTTTTTAATTACCATTGTGTGTGTCAATTTTGTGTATAAAATAATCTCATAGTTAAGCTTTCAGACTGAACATCTTTTACTCGCGATTTAATTGAAATGTTTGTATAACCGGTTATATCTGATATTCCAAAAAATCATAAGGATTATATATATATATATATATATATGTCTAGGATGAAAAAATAAGTAGTACGTATTCAATCTATCGATGACCCTGTAAGAGCATTACCTCGCCGACGCTTGCATTATCGGTATACCTATTACCTTATGAATTTCTTCTATGCTCGACACGGAGGGGCAAGAGCTAACCAATCCATAATATACACAGAGCTCCTAGTCGTGATTGGATCATTGGGTTCCGTTAACGATCCTCGGGCTCTAGCTACGTATCACAAGTTTTCTAATGCTGCCGTAGTAATAGTTGGAGAATAAGGCGCATCGTTATTACGAGCTATCAACAGGGCGTGGTGCAAAACCTTCCAGTGTCGTATTGGTTTACTAACGCTTAGGTGAGTTCTTGTAAACATGTGCGTTATTACACATGCGTTCTTACTGTGGTGGTGTAGATTTGATATTGGAGTGAATATTCAAAGGTTTAACATCGTTGTTGAAGTAGGATGTCACTGAAGCGTATGACACCTGCTATGCTCTTGGTAAAATTTGTGTAAATGCCCCTGTCGGCAAGGATGTGTGACATTTATAGTGCCACAGGTGTTACAACAAGAAAATAGAAAGAAATAGAACATATAAGATTACGGAGCATATAAGATAACAAATTAAAATTCTGGCTCACCCGATAATATAATTGTAGATATAAGACGATGTGACATCAAATTACGATAACTTGGATAATCAGCATTTTCGAATCCCATAGGCCTACGCTATTTGTTTTTTTACATCTTTTAAATATTACATTTACATTCGAATTTTTTCTGGACTATCACTCAATGTTCTCATTTCCTTCAAGTAGTCCTTTCTGACCCCTGTAATAGTCTCTCTTACGTTCTGCAATGCTCACGGTCAATGACTCTTTGCATGTCTTCAACAACGCCACATAGAATAATTTAGAGGCGACCACTTTATCCGTGTACGGGTAATCGTTTTGTTTTTTTTCAGATCAAACTACTATTGATCGCGATGGCTAAGTATCTTGACTTATTCGATGTTATTGACACAAACAAAGACGGTTTTATCGACATCAACGAGTTGATTGAAGCGTTTACAGCAAGAGGTCTTGAGCAAGCAAACTCAGACGCGGCGGTAAATGATACTGTTTGTGATACTGTTTGTATTGTGTTGGACAGTGGGCGTTGCTCTCATTATTTCAGAAATCGTTATTTTTCTTGAATTTGTCTCAACATAGCATTGCGCTTATTAAAGACTAGCCGAGATCCGGTATAGTTACATCTTTGTGCCAAATAAATCACAGTATCGTGTTGATCCCTCAGCTAAACAGTTTATGAAATATGGCCATGATGAAACTCACAAATTTGAAAAAATGTCTTGAATACCTATAGGGCCTAAATCAGTATTTTAATCGACAATTTTGTCGCGCGATAATGCAACATTTTGTTTAAAAGTCGTACGTCCTCAATTGAACTTGACTATGCAACAAATCTTTTTTGCATGTATTTTTGTGATTATGTTCATCTTGTATACAATATAATAGTGATTTTGGTTGGCAACCTACTACTGATGTGTAGGCATCGTGCAGGTAGAGTAGATAGTGGATCCGCCTGATATCACAGTATTATTTCCTTGTGTTTCTGTATTTCATTGTTATATATTTCCTCGGCTGTGAAACGTTTGCATACCCGGAGGAGATAATCGAATAATCTTAAATATTTCAGATTAAAGTATGCAGTAAGCAAAAAAGCCGAAGACGTTTTGCGAACGGATCACTGCAATAAAATGATATCTTTAAAGTCTATTTCTACATAACAAGTCAATAAAGGCTTCTATGGATTCATAATATAGTATGATTGAGATGCTGGGCGTATCCATATCTCTAATCTCGCTTCAAGTGTATGCCCTATAAAGTTAGTATTGCTTTTTTCCCTGCTATTCCACAAATGTGTTTCTGACGAAAAGATAACGTGGATAACGTACATGATTTTGTAGAGCTGTAGACTTGGGTGAAAATAGAAATGTGAGTACAACACCAGTAAATAAAATGTGTTTCGATACGCGCTAAGGAACGCACTTATCTTTTTTGGTAGAATTCTCATTCGGTGTGGTGGCGTGGTGGTGGTAGTGAAAGTGATGGTGGTGATGATGATGATGATGATGACATCTGAATAATCTTATAAAATAGAAGAAAGAGGAAATGACAATGGTCGTTGTAGACACCGCAATTATATGATTTTGCATTTCCTTGTTGGCCATGTGTGTTCTGTGTATGTCCCCATTGAGGAATGTGGAAGCTCTCTTCACAGGGGTCACAAGTGGCCTAAAATGGCGAGTTATTTGAATTTCAATTAGACGATGCAGAGTTACGTCATCGAGTGTCAATTTCGAGGACGTCATTTTTTCAATGTGCCGTACTACGATAGTATCCGACAGTTCAACGGACACCGCTCGACCGTATGTGCCACCACGGTTTTTGCCGTATGGTATTCGACGCCCTTCATAACTTATCACATCGAGGGATGAGATCGCCTCAACGTATCGTGACTGACCGATATGTCTGGCCTAATATGAACAGCGATGTTCGTATAACGTACCAGCGCTGCAAGACTCATCGACACAATAAATTTGCCGTTTTAAAGTTAGATTTGCCCGACAGCATACCACACGCTATCGACTCTCGCTGTCACTACGCCAATGGCCACAGTCGTTACACAACCAGCTCCTATCACGCCACCAGTTACTACCAAGACGATGTGGCATGGACTTCTAACTAAACCATTTAGGCCACATGCTATTGTGTACGTAAATGTAGACACGGCACGGTCTTTACGCGAACACCTGCATCCATCAATCACCTACATATATGCAGGCATATAATTTCACGCAGACTGGCAGGCTTTAACAGACTTGTAATTGTTTTTTATTATGTTGTCATGTATAGTATGTCCGCCACATATTAACATTAATTATGTGTCGGTGATTTCTGCTTGAGTAACTGAAGTGGCAAAGGGTTTCTGTTTAGCTTCGGACTTTTTCTTACCTATGCGTTTAGTATGCATGGGTTACTTATATAGGCATTGTTTTTATATATTCAAATCGTAAACTTCGTATACTGGCGGTGGAGTTAATGTAGTGGCCCACATTGCAATAATGTAACCTACACATGCTCTATGCATAATGTGGTGATCTATATTCTATACACCCGGACATTTAACTTTCTAAGAGGATAGTATAACGTAGCTTTAGAAGTATAGAATTCTCTCTGGCGTCAGCATGTCTGCTATCGGGTCTGGCGCGAACTTCCTTAATGGCTTAAGTTTCGTTAGGTCATTTCATTCGATAGTCCGCTAATACAGCTTTCCTCCATAAATACAGGATAGTCCTGTACATACACAGGTACATGTACATACACGTGACACATTTTAACATCTGTTAAATACCTTAACTTCTTAGTTTCCTATTTTGTAATACTTTTTGTGAGACTTTTTTTTGTAAATCAACCTCTACCGAACCTAACGATCGAGTCATTCTTCCATTCGCGTGTAATAACGGAGATATAAATTGGTACACCCCCCGACGTACAATTAAACACATTTTCGACATGTCTACGCAAGATACATCACCAGCCACGGTCGACGGAGAGACCAGCAACAATCTACTTTGGGTTAACAACGTTTCTGAAACGAATCCATCCATCAACAGTAAGTCGGTCGACATTGCAGAATTGCGTAACGAAATACGTGAACTACGCTCCGCTAGTCGAGGTTTGATAATACAGTAGCGTGAAAAACCCACTTTTCAATGTGACAAGTCGCATTCATGTTTAATTGTTTATTCTTTCGACCACGTTGTGACTCCGCCACAACTTTTTGGTATTATGTGACGTTCGGTGACAAGGCTCAGAAGTGTGTTACTCCGTGTGCGTGGGTAAAAGAAGACACCAACCAGCAGTGACGACGTGCGCGATTGGTGATAAAAACAGTCTTCTCTTTAACCGTCACGCCTCTCCTCAGGTACCAAAGCCGTCTGGAGATTGCAAACCGTCTGATGATTTTCGAGCCCTGAATAACTCTACGAAGCCCGATTGTTACCCCGTTCCTAATAAACAAGAGCTCACTCCGACGTTACACGGGTCGTGTGTTATTTCGAAGATAGACTTGCATATAATCAAATTCCAGTCGCAGACATTGACATACCTAAGACAGCCGACACAACGCCATTTGGTTTATTCGAATTTCTTCATATACTATATGGCCTCCGCAACGGAAGCCAGACTTGAGCATGAACTTGCGCCTGATGGTATACAGAAAGGTCGTAATGATTCGACGTCCTCAAGCACTGTCTGCGCTATCTACCAAAACGAAAGTTTTTAGCGAGCGAGTATGGCGTTTTTCCTCTTTTACGAGTCATCTTTTGCTTACCTGTCGTGATATTTTATATGTGCCTTTAGGATGACTTCAAATAAAAAAACCGTAAGTTCTATACCATGCAAGTTGCAACACGTTATACTTTTGTGTTTTTAGATTTTTTTGGAGCGTTCGGATTTGGACAAAAACAAAGTCCTTGACAAAGATGAGTTCGTTGCCTACATGACGAATCATGAGCGCGAGATGCAGCTAGCTTTCACGTCTCTAGACACAAACAAAGACAGTGAGTAGACGACCAGACGTACAACGAACGGCGTAATGATGTTTAAGCAATGCAAAAACGATAATTGATAATTGGAGACAGTTTCGCGACTGCTGATATATCGTTTCTTCAGGGTCAACCAAGTAATTGACCCGTATCACCTGACTGATTTGTTGACTTTTTGTAAAGTGTAATAAGTATGAACCACAACATTGAACAATATCAATTTATTTATTTTAAGTCTATAACACACACGGTAAACACATTTTTTTTCTACACGGATGCGGGAGTCGGATCCGATGCCAGGAGTTAATAAAGTAATTTTGTGAAAATAAAACTTTATCTTCATGGGCGGAACTATCCTTTTGATGTGATTGCTATATCAGAAACGTGGTTGTGTCCGAACGAAGGCGATAGATTTTACATTTATGGATATGATAGTTATTTCACATGTAGGAATAAGAAAGGTGGAGGTGCATGTATGTTTGTTACCAGTAACTTTAATCATAAGAAACTGGGTAACTTGTCGAGTGTGGAAAGTGACTGTTACGAGAGCACCTTTATATAAATAACTTTAGCATTAAAGAGGAACGTGAATGTGGGATGTATCTACAAGGCTCCTAATACAGATTTTGAAATTTTCAACAATAGTGTTTCAAATATTTTTGATAATATAAAAAATAAAACAACCGATATATGTGGAGATTTCCACATAAAATTCTTACAAACTGACCGAAATGAGTCCGTCGATCAGATAAAGCTTCGAATTGTTGTCACATGACTGGAATGACATGTATTTGTGTACCGATGCAAACACTGTGCATAGTTCATTTTACAATATATTTTATCGTGTTCTGGAAGAACTGTGTCCCATGAAGAGAATTAGAATCAAGTATACGGAAGATTTTAAACCGTGGATTACCCCGGAGATTAAAAATGCATGTCGTAAGAAACAGTTATGGTCATGTGCGAGTGAATCCAGATACAAATCATACAGTGAATAAGCTGACTACAATTATAAGAAAAGCAGAAAACAACTTTTATACTTCCCAGTTGATGAAACGTAAGAATGACCCAAAGAAAACATGGCGGTTGTTAAATTCAGTCATCAAAAAAGGAGCAGTGTGAAGTTTCCGAAAGAATTTCGGTGTAATAATCGACTCACAGATGATAAACTCTCTATCGCTAATGGTTTTAACAACTTATTTTCCAACATTGGACCCTCGTTTGCCAGTAAATTCCTGTGAATAATACTAATAAATTTGAATGCTTCCTTGGACAATCAAATTCGAATACAACGTACTTAGAACCTGTTACAGAACATGAACAATATGTTATTAATGCATGTTTATCGAAAACCACTCTCGATTATAACAATATCAATAAGTCACTTGTGAAGAATGTGAAGGATGCTATTATTGAACCCTTTTGTTTTATTTGCGATTTATCTTTTTAAACAGGCACTTTTACGAACGATGTAAAATTGCTAAAATAATTCCACTTTTCAAGTCTGGAGATTCTCGTGAATTCACTACTTATCGACCTGTATCTCTTTTACATTTCTCCAAAATTTTTAGAATAACTCTTCTATAATCGTTTCTTATCTTTTCTAAACAAACACAATATTTTGTATAATGGACAATATGGATTCTGTAAATCGCATTCCACCTCATTTGCCATGTATTCCTTGTATTCCTTGTATTTCTTTTAATTCATAGTAACCGTAAATTTGTAAAGTGTCTCTGAAAGCCATGTGTTGGAAGGGCACTATAAATCAATAGAATTTCATTTCATCTTATTTCATTTAACTGTTGTGTTAGGCTATGATTCAACTTAAATGTACTTTCTCCTGTGTTATACAATATAATTAGTTATTACACGTAATGTATATAGGCGCTTTAGAGACATGCTATTTAACTAGTTATTAGGGCGCAAACAAATGCATGATTATCATCACCGTCGTCGTCGTCATCATCATCATCGTCGTCGTCATCATCATAATCATCATTATGGAATTGATTGAACAGATCAAAAATGCTAACGATGATAGGAAAATGTCTGTCGGAGTATTTATCGATCTCAAAAAGGCGTTTGACACCACTGATCACAATGTTATAAAAAACTACAACATTATGGTGTAAGGGGTGTGGCGCTCTCTTGGGTCGACGACTACCTTTGCAACCACTTACAATTTGTTTCTTTTAAGAACGTTATGTCGGGGCAGAAAAAGATTGTCTCTGGGGTACCCCAAGGCTCAATATTAGGCTCTTCAGTGTTCACATCAATGATATATGTAATGTTTCTTCGATTTTAATGTTTGTTATTTGCGGATGATACAAATTTATTATATTCTGCTGACTAAGTAAATGAAATCAGTAAAGTTGTTACTAATGAACTTGGTAAACTCAGCAGGTGGTTTCAATCTAATACCCTATCATTAAATTGAAGATAAGTAAAACAAATTTTGTAGTATTCTTGGAAAAAAACACAAACAAGATAAAATAACAATAGATATTTATGGAATTATAACAGAGCGAGTAAGATCGAATATCTAGGTGCTATAATAGAAGAAAAATTATCTTGGGGGTCAACACACTCAACGTATAGAAACTAAATATCCTAAAAACCTATTCGTGATATATCGATGTAAACATTCGTTGCCAGTGAATAGTCTAAAAATGTCATACCATTCACTTATTTTTCGTTATCTCTTTTATTGCTGTGAAGTCTGGGGCAACACTTACAAAAGTAGAATGAAAAAACTTTTGATGATGCAAAAACGTGCTCTAAGATATATTGACCGTGCTGATTATTGAGAAACGACTACGTAATCCACTCTTTTATAATACTAGGTGTCTTAAGTTATATGATAATATTGATTATACTTGTATTATATATAAGGCATATCAATTATCGGTGCGACTCAATATTCAGTCGCATTTTATCAAAGATCGTAATGAGCACAGCTATGACTTTAGGAGGATGTGTGATTTCAAACTTAAGTTCGCTAGAACCACACAGAAAAGCACGTATATAGCTGGTATAAAGCTATGGAACAAGACTTGCAATGAGATTAAACAAGCTCCCAATAGAGAAACTTTTAGAAACAGGTTGAAAAATAAAATCCTAGATAACTACAAATGTTATGATTAGAATACTGTCAATTATTGTAAATGTTTTTCTACGGGTTTAGAACAGCCACATGAGGCTTTTTTACATTATAACAAACGTGGATAGATTATTCGATGTGTATAGCTTATTGTGTGTTATAGGTGTTTTATACGTCTATTGCTAAATACTGCGTGTGTACCATACAGTTTATTGCAACTTTGTCAATGATTTTTCTTTATGGATGTAATGTCACGGAGGCCAAATGTTCAGATCTGATAAACTTACTTAAAAAACATTTTTAGTTGAGTTAAACATTAAACACGATTTATCCTAATATGGGGGCGGGGGGCTCGCATAAGTTAACACTTCTGGCACCCCCTTTCAACATTTTGTATAGTTAATAAACTCATAATACCGCAATAGTACATTCGGTAATATATATCTGATATGTATCAAAATAGTTTGTGTATCATTACTATCGCTTTTTAGCCAAAAATTTTAATCATATTGCATATCTAGGCATATAT
>WURV02155231.1:0-16601 GCA_011762755.2 Epimenia babai
AATAACATGCCAGTTATAATATCGAAAGGTTATATTATAAATGCTGTTGTTGCACAACATCGATGATATTATTGTAAAGTTGTGGAATTTGTAGGCAATAGTCGGTGGTTTGAAAAATTTTACAGACCGCCGCGTTAAAATCGTTCTAACGCTCGTGTATGGAATTCGTTTTGGAAGCGAGACGACCTCGACGCTGTGACCTATTTATTCTAGAAACATAACAATTGAAATTGAAAAAAAATGTAACACGCGGTAATATTAACGCGCCATGATATACAACATACGTTATACACTCGAGCAAACAAGAAAAAGCGATATATTTCAATACAATATAAAGCAACCCTATCGCGCGGTAAAAGTCGAGGGCACCTCTGACACGAACGTTGGGTGATACGTACTGGAGTTCACACCTTTATCACAAGAAATTGTAATGGAAAAAATCATATAGTCACCTTAAATCGCCACAACATCAAATATTTCACGCGTATAGTACATATTATCAAATATAAAACGATTTTCACAGCCTAAGTTAATTTCGGTTTGGGGCAATCTTTAGTGTATTGTAATAACCGACGAACAAGCCCAGTATGTGATCGTCGCCGTTGAATTAACTTCGAACGTCGATATATACAGGTACAATAACGGTCAGTACATTACCGCCACCCTCGCGCCTCCGGATGCCGAAAAACACTGCGACATAAAGGGGAATAACTCCGTTAACAGTAACTGGCGATAGTCGGAGAGGTTGGTGGGAGGCAGCCATATTGGTTTCCTGATAACCGTCGAGCAATAAAAACACGGGGAAAATCAGTCTCCGCTGAGGCCTGAATACGCGACCCTCTGGCTACGGGAAGGAAATAGGATAATTGAAATGGTAAAGGAAACTTTACACTTGTTAGGATGACCATAAACACGACCTTTCGCATACAAGCGTTGCTTGCCGGTTATCTCTACCTATGGATATGAAAGAAGAGGGAGGGGAACGAATTATAATGATCAGAGTATCCTATTGAAAAGATATATTAAAAAGAATTCAGACTATTAGTACAGCAAAGTTCGACATTTGTATACTGCATTTTAAGACCGATCGGGTAGCTTGCTAAACGACGATTTACAAGAAATCATTAAAAAAGGGCAGCTCTATAACGGGTGTTAGCAAACCCCTCGCGAATTTATTTTTCGAGAATTAAATTCCCTTGTATGTTCCCTTAAGACTACGTAGACCAGAGCTACTGAGATAAAGTACTTTGGATACAAGGGAAAATCACAATTGGTACTGCTTGGACCAGGAAGCCTCCATCTTGTTTATAGGTGGCATTCTATCAACTGACCTACCGAGGAGAGTGACAACGGGACGAACGTGACATGACAGTATGAAACCTTACGGCACTAGGATCCGAAGCGACCCGAAACACCTGGGATGTATATAAAAAGCTTCAGGTATCGTTGGAAATTTTATATACCGAAAACTTCAGTGGACGATATACACGGATAATTCACGCAATCGCCGATTGAATAAACGCAGAAACTGCGACAAGAGCGCCGGATTGGTAATGTGGAAGTCCGGAGTTCGAACCCCAATGGAGACGGGGTGTCATTTGTGTTTGTCTATCTGGAACATTGTGGCTAGAGTACATCCCACCAACGATTCACGCAGCGGTTGATTTCACGACACCGCTCGTCACGATGAGTTGAGTTTAGTTATGTACATGGGTTAACGAATAAAAATGGTAAAAATATTCGCGACGCGTCTTGGATATGCAAATAAGAAATAAAAAAACACCTATAGTGGCGTGAAGTCGAAATAATAAAGTCGTAACACTAAAGAACGATATGCACGAAAAATGAGATTTTAACCTCGAGTCGAGGCGTGTACAGAAATAACTTTAAAATAAAATATCGAAAGTCGATTAATAAGGGTATCGGCTAAGATATTAAACGAACGATAAAATAAAATTGAAATAACATGCAACGAAGTACGTGATACTCGTACAATAATCAGATTACTGTACTTAAATGTATTTGACCAAAAGATATAAACGCCGGTGTCCCGTTGTTCGGATAGACGCCATCGTTCCACGCAGCAGCGAAGGTCGCCGTGTAATCAGTCTCGATTCCAGATCGAGATTTGTCTAGATTTTCGGCGTCGTAGAATTTACACAAGACGTAAACAGCTTTATATATATAACCATTTTAGTAAATACTGGTATTTACTGAATGGCTTAGATACCAGTATTCACTAAAATGGTTCAGACCAGTATTCACTAAAATGCTTTAGGGAATACTGGTATTTACTGAATGGCTTAGATACCAGTATTCACTAAAATGGTTCAGACCAGTATTCGCTAAAATGCTTTAGGGAATACTGGTATTTACTGAATGGCTTAGATACCAGTATTCACTGAAATGGTTCAGACCAGTATTCACTAAAATTCTTTAGGGAATACTGGTATTTACTGAATGGCTTTGATACCAGTATTCACTAAAATGGTTCAGACCAGTATTCGCTAAAATGCTTTAGGGAATACTAGTATTTACTGAAATATGAACTCCATGATTACCACTATTCACTAAAGATCATTTTGGAGTTTAGTAAATACTGGTAATGATTGACTCAAGGGACAGATTACCGTCGTTGAATACATAGTGTGTCCATCTGGTCTTGTAGAACGCTTCAAAGTGTTGACTCAAAGTGCGATACAGCCTCGGGCAGTATTAATTGGACACAATTTTTAGTAAATACTAGTATTTAGAGAAATATTTTAGTAAATACTAGCATTTACTGATTACCAGTATTTACTGTTTTATATATATATATATATATATATTGTTTAGTTTAAATTCTTTACATCGTGTGTAGATAAACAAAAAAACTCTCTTATTAAACAATAGGGACATTATTACTGAAATGCTACTAATACTAGTACTAGGAATAAAGTGGTGATTTGGTACACTGCTACCGAGAACGTCAATAGTAGATTATAGGAGCGTCCAAATGATGATATATCAAATTGTTATACAGTCCTGTGCAAAAGTCTCGGGAACCCACTAAATTTAAAATATTTCTGTTTTTCAAGAACAGCCATAAAACATGACTTTCATTACTTCTAATAACAGTCACATGTTCGTGTGTTATTTCTACTTTTTGTGTATTATTTTGTCTATGGCTTAGATAAATCAGTTTGATAGACATAAAATAGTGTTGTTACATCAGCAAGGACATTCACAAAGAGAAATTGCTCTCCGAATTGAACATTCTAGGAACAGCGTCCGCCATGTTATCAGTAAATGCAGAAAGAAGACTGGTTAGAGACAGGAAAAGATGCGGTAGGCCTAAGAAATACTGTCTAGAAAAGATGAACACTACCTTAAGGTTACATAATTGAGAGACAGGTGGAGAACAAGCATTAATCTCACGAGTGAACCAGAAAAAAGTACAGGCACTAAAGTTGATGCATCAATTGTTCGCAGAAGTCTTGCTCGTAGTGGTCTGCATGGGAGGGTTGCAGCTGAAAAACCATATTTACAAAAGGCTAATGTCACTAAGAGACTCAAATTTGCCAGAAGTCACAAGTCATGGACTGATGATCCGTGGAAGGTGTTTTGGGCTGATGAGTTAAAATTTGAAATTTTTGGTTCCCACAGAAGGGAAGTGAGGAGCGGGTGAGAGGTACGATGAATCATGTCTCCAGCCTACAGTTAAGCATGGCGGAGGTTCTGTCATGGTTTGAGGTTGCATCACAGCCAATGGTGTCGGGTATCTTGTAAAGAGAAATGGAATCATGAATGCTCCCTACTACAAACAGATCCTCATCCACCATGCTGTGACATCAGGAAAGCGACTGATTGGTGAAAATTTCACATTTCAGCAAGACAATGACCTGAAAAAATCCACCAATACAATAAAAACGTATCTAGAACACAAAACCACAGATGGCACACTGTCTGTCGTGCCACGGCCCCCTCAGAGTCCTGACCCCAATACCATTGAAGCAGTCTGGCACTATATGGACAGTGAGAAGAACAAACAACAGCCTGCGTCTGCTCATCTGTGGAAAGTCTTCCAGGACATTTGGAGAAACTTGCCGCAAGAATATCTCCAAAAACTGTTCACAAGCGCTCCCCACAGAATCGCTACTGTTGTGAAGGCCAAGGGTGGGCATACAAAATATTGACATTTTGTCACAATTTGTACTGTTAAATGCGATTGTTGATGCAGAATTTTGTTTTGATTATAAATATATTGAAATAATGCCGCGTGAATGCTACGTTAAGTGATTATTTATTTTGACAAATATGACATATTATGTTGGCAGCTCAAGACTTTTGCGCAGCCCTGTACTCGTTACCTTTACTGTAACGACGTCCCCTGACTGAGAGGTCGTACCTATCTATACGGCTCCTATATCTTTATATCAAAAACTGTCATGGCCGGACAAACCCGGACGGGTGTTGGTTGAGCGTATATGAGCGTAAAAAAAATAAAGAAAAAACTGTGAGCGAATTCAATAAAGGGGTTTTTTACGGTTTTAAAGTGTCATGCATAAAGGAGGTATAGCATTATAGATATACCGGGTAAAGCCACTATTATTAGCATACATAATGCAGTAGTACATGATACAGTATTATAGACATATGGGATACAGCCTCGGGCAGTATTACTGGCATATAATTATACTTCCTAGGTTTTGGTCACCGACTATAAATTAACCAAAGGTCGAAGTGAATGGTCAGGGTAAAATAGCTTAAACCCTCAGCCGTGATTTATGCCAGATGTGGGTAAACTGCGGAGGGAAGGGCCAGGTTGAGGAGGGTTGTAAATGAGAGCCAAAGAGGCTTGAGATGTTGGTAAATAGAAATGAACAATAACTACAAAAAGTTACTGGATGGTTCGCAAGAATTCTTTATAATGCTTACAAATTTTCAGCATATCCTACCAAAACTTAACAAGGATGAAATATGTTCACAAAAATGTATCAGAATAAGCACCTGTAGGAGGTCTGTATGAGTTTTGTACGCGGTCTATGACGTATTAAAAGCCCTATCACAAGCAGTGCAAAAGGAATAGTAAGAGAAAAGTTTACATCAGACAGATGGGCGGGAAGACGAGAAGCCAGGGCTTTCCTCAGTTTGATGTAAACGAACTGGCTTGTTATTCAATCTGGCGAAACAGAATCCTAATGAGACAGCTCGTCGCCCGTCAATCCATAAAGTTATGTCGCTGATATAAAGATAGCGCACTTATTATTCCTCGTAGAACAAGGACCACCGAATTGTTTTTCCAGCCAAGTGACAAAATGAGAGAAAAAAAACGGGAAATTGTGCGCTGTATGAATTCGTTATAATGCATGTCCTGAGAAAATGTAACTTCTATCGAATGTGATGGCATTAAATACGAGAAATAGAGGTAAAACCTCGCCTTCCTCTTCCTGGCTAACTGGTATAAAGATTACACGACCTCTCCTATATCAAGTATCACTTCGTCACTGCACCCGACGCAACATGCAGAATACACCAAAGGTATCGTTGACCTTTATGTCAGTCAAAAAGTGTTACGTTCGTATTTCTCGTATCCGTGGAATATAGGCTTAATTAGGCTATTGCAGAGTTGATTTTTATCAACTTTGCACACCTCGTCTATGGATCAGAGGGCAAGGTGCAACGTTAGGCCCGCGCGAGGCAGTTCCCAACCCTGAATTGGACCAACTAACGTGGCTTTATCATCTAATTATGCATTTTAATGCGTGAAAAAGAAATTTCGCGATAATTTGACGGCCATATGAGATTTCGAAGACGTTTTCTGAATTATACGATATTCGAAAATCCTCTAAGACTCTACACGTAGTACACCAATGTAAAATGTAAATACACATAAACAGAAATATTTATAAAATATCTAAATTTTAGCACGGCGCGAGAACGCTGCGTAATGTAAGTACATTTCCTTTGCAGTTTTGACAGTAAATCTAAAACCACACAATTTTCTTTTGACGAAGAGTAGTTATTGCACGAAGTCGATTGAAATAAAATTGTTAATTCTGAATTTAGAATTTTAGAGCGATGCACCGAATCCATGCAAGCATCGACTGAATGGCGATTTTTATGTTTACGACATATCGCTCATGCAGTCATTGCTAGAAACAAATTGTTGGGGCGGGTAACTCTGTAACCGACACAGCTATAAGTCCTTCAGTATTTATGTTTCCCGGCGCAAACTTGTGCGCCGTTGCCGTGAACACATTGCGCTAGCGCTAAAGATGAAATCATAGAGAACGAGTCGAATCATAAAGAACGAGTCGAATCATAAAAAATGAGTCGAATCATAGAGAACGAGTCGAATCATAGAGAATGAGTCGAATCATAGAGAACGAGTCGAATCATAGAGAACGAGTCGAATCATAGAAAACGAGTCGAATCATAGAGAACGAGTCGAATCATAGAGAACGAGTCGAATCATGGAGAACGAGTCGAATCATAGAGAACGAGTCGAATCATAGAGAACGAGTCGAATCACAGAGAACGAGTCGAATCACAGAGAACGAGTGGAATCATAGAGAACGAGTGGAATCATAGAGAACGAGTCGAATCATAGAGAACGAGTCGAATCATAGAGAACGGGTCGAATCAGAGAGAACAAGTCGAATCATAGAGAACGAGTCGAATCATAGACTCGATAACAAGTTTGATAACAAAGGTTGTTCAAGGACATGACAAAACAGGATTGGACCCGTTCACATTTGGGTTTGCGGCCTGTTCAAGCGACTGACGCATTCCATTATGCCAAAGCCAGCCAAGAAACCGTTGCTGGAATATCGATTGTTACAACGGCGAGTAAAATCACCCAATATCGAAATGCGGCGAAATTTGGTTCGCATAAATGTATTCTCTTACACTTATACCAAGTATATATTACAAGGTTAGTTGGTATATCTACAACGCAAATAGCGAATAAAATATATATAGACGTTTTCCGTTCTCGGAAACTATATAAAACGTCCTAAGTTATTACCGAAAATATAAAATGTGATATAGAGGCGTCAGTAAAAAGTAGCGCGGTTAAATCAATACATCAAAATATCGCGAGAGATTCTAAGAAATGAGTAAAAAAAACTTATGGCATCGAGAGAAGGTGGAGAGGTGAGCGTGTAACAGACAGATTGGTTACGTGAGGTATGTGCCATGTTCCTGACCGTTGGGCAGCCATGACCAGTCGGCTAGTTGCCATCGTCATCGTCGCTCGTGTCCACCTCGCCAGGGTGCGGATCGAACTGTGGGGCGACACGATTATGATGACGGAGTGTATGTGATGAAAAGAAAATTTCGATGAAATTTATTGAATGAAAATTGCGACAATTGGTGTTTCTAAAAATGAGTGGACAGGTGGCAATGTATGTATATGGATAGAAAACTATCCGCTCTGCCCTTAGTGTGTGGGTGGCGCGGTGAAGCTACAATAACGGAACAGGCTCAGTGCTACTTCATCAATCGTAGTGAATGTCAATCACGGCTACAACACACTCATTACAGCTTCAATAGCTCCTCATTAAACTTTACAATAACCTACTTTGATACGACCAAACTCAAGAATCAAGATCAGACATATCTCTGATTTCGTATGGTTGGAAGGCGCAAGCAAAAATCCGTCACAAACGCGCCACTGCGCCAGTAGTGCAGATGGTGAAGAAGTGATGACTTTAAGCTGAGCCAATCAATGTATCTGTTACGCTCAGTGTCTGGTGAAAATTGGTGATGAATGAATCTGTTCCGCTTAGTGCCTGGTGTAAATTGGTAATGAATGAATCTGTTACGCTTAGTGTCTGGTGAAAATTGGTAATGAATGAATCTGTTACGTTTAGTGTCTGGTGAAAATTGGTAATGAATGAATCTGTTCCGCTTAGTGTCTGGTGAAAATTGGTAATGAATGAATCTGTTACGCTTAGTGTCTGGGTCTGTTACGCTTAGTGTCTGGTTGGTACTTTCACGCGGTAAAAATTGTGCTAAGGTCAAACGGCACATATAGGGTATAGCGAGATATCATAGAGTAACATCTTGTGTTACTTTTCGAATATAAATCAATGCATGGTGCCTATCTGAAAACTTGATCAGTTTTATATGTATATATGTACACACCCACACACACACACACATATATATATATATATATATATATAAAGGTTTTACTATTCATTTCTCGCTTAAAAATGAATTGAACTAATGACTGGTGACTGATGCAACCTTACATAATCTCCTTACAATGTAACATTACGTAATCTTATTACAATGTAACCGTATGTAATCGTATTGCAATGTAACCTCATGTAACTGCACTCCAGCATAACTTACACAATCTCACTATAATGTAACCTTATGGTTATTTTACTACAACTTAACCTCATTCAATCTTACTACAATGTAACTTTACCTAACTTTACTACAATGTAACCTTATTTAATCACTCTACAATGTAATTATATGTAATTTTACTACGACGTAACATTACGTAATTGTACTGTAACATAACCTTACGTAATGTCACTACAACCTCTCTTACAAGGTCTCATAGAATACAGCAATAAAGGTGGAGTAATTACATCTCCCCGTTTAACTCCATACCCATAACTGATGACTGACCGGTGAGTATGCAGGTGGTGGTCTGTAGTTGTAAACATAGGCGTAGAGAGGTGTGTAAGTCACGTCACCCATCATTCCATATGGTCCGTCGTCGTCCTCGTCGCGAATGTCTACAGCACCGCCCACGCTCTCAGCATACGTCGGCGGTTCTGTAAATGAGATGAATACTGCGACAATAGATACTGCAACCGACCGAGAAAAATGACTACCCTTATGTAAAATAGATCTCTGCATAGAAAAGGCGATTGTCATCTCAACCAGTAAAACCAAAAATATTAGACTTTTAGACTTCTTTAGTTCGAGGATTCGTAGAGTGGCAGTCGCACAGGACACAATGGAATGGTTGGTGGTTCAGACAATGGAACGGCTGGTGGTTCAATGAGAATCTTGTGGACACAGCGTGATGTTTCATTCAATTCCTGCTAGTTATATATCGGTAGACTGCGTGAAATTGCGCGTGAAAACTGGGAGAAATGAAAGAAGTTCTACGTTTTTTTCATGTGTACGGTACGCTTTCTGGTTTGTAAATAAGATAAAGTGGAGATGTAGGAAGGGAATGCTGCCCCCCCCCCTCCATCAAAGTTCTATCCCCAATGACTGGTGAGATAATGATTTAATCAAGATTAATGAGATAATGATTTTTTTAGCAGGGCAGGTAACTGTCACACTGTTTTTAACAGCAATGAAGCTTCAGCAGCAGTTAAGCAATAGAGACAAAGATAACAAGAGCGACCTTCAAACGGGGGTGGAGGGGTGGGCATCTCTCGGTACGGCGGTAAGACCGGCAGCGGTAGGAAGTCCGTGTCTGTCTGCGTCTCGCGGTAGAAACGAGATTCGGCGTACGGCCGCACCCTGCGGTAGGGCACCGTGCCGATCACGACGGGCAGATGCATCGTGAGGTTGTACGACCCTGGGATGTGTAGTGCGACCTGTAGGCGAACGTCCGACGATGCATGGCGTGAAATTTATTTGATTGAAGTGTACTTATTAGTTTAGCTGTCAAACACACGCTTTACACGAGTAAAAGCTCTGATAGCCTAAGCCTGTAGTGGAATTGTTAATCTATTTATAGACTTCTTGTAGACAAGATATCTACAATTAAAGCTACAACTGTGTAAACTAGACATTAAGTAGAGAGCAAAGTAAGACAATACAACGAAAAGAAAATCAAAGAAATATCAACAAGGAAAAAAAAATATTGGCAAATGGATATAGATGACAAATGAAGAGTGACTACAATTGGAAACGCAAGCCCTAAGGCGTTCGAGCGTCCCTAGCAGACATGAGTACCTAGTATACAAAGTTGCCTATTTACTTTGTATACATAGGTTCACAGCGTAAAAGACTAAACATTGAGTAAAAGTGTGAACGTACAGTGACAATGTAAACATTCTCTTAGATAAGAATGCGAAGACATTGATAATGTCAACATGCATTGTTTACAATAATGTAAACACATGCTAACAATGTAAACGTACACTGGAAATGTTAAAGTACTCATGATGTAAACATAAATTGTAAGTGGATGTCAACATGCATTGTTGACAAATGTAAACGCATGCTAACAATGTAAACGTACACTGGAAATGTGATTGTACTCATGATGTAAACATAAATTGTTAGTGGATAATGTCAAGACGCATTGTTTATAACAATCTAAACACATGCAAACAATGTAATCATACACTGGAAATGTGAATGTACTCAAGATGTAAACATAAATTGTTAGTGGATAATGTCCACATGCATTGTTTAAAACAATGTAAATGGATTCTAACAATGTAAACATACAATGGGAATGTGAATGTACTCATTATGTAAACATAAATTGTAGGCATAATGTACAGTGATGGTGTGATTGTAACGTTACGATGTAAACGCACCTTGACGTAGTAATCGACCTTCATGATGCAGCAGTTGGTGATGGAAGGAGAGACGGCGGGTATTTTCAAAAGTTGAGATTCCCATGTGCCCCGACTGCCCGCTGCGACCGGTAGGCCTGTGTGGGAGGGCTCACTAAGCTTACACGCACAATGGAAATAAATATAAAGTGTAAGAGAATTGTATAATTCCGAAGGGATGGCGAAGCAAAATTCGGGACAGCCGCAAAGTTGATCCGAGGGTCGAGATGAACAGATGTAGAGATGATATGAACCTTGACACACCTGTAAGGATGATGAACCTTGACGCACCTGTCAGGTTGCTGTACCTTGACACACCTGTAAGGATGATGCACCTTGACGCACCTGTTAGGTTGATGAACCTTGATGCACCTGTAAGGTTGATGAACCTTGAAACACCTGTAACGATGATGCACTTTGATGCACCTGTAAGGTTGATGAACCTTGAAACACCTGCAACGATGATGCACTTTGACGCACCTGTAAGTACAGTAAACTTGGTCCTCCGCACACGCGACTTGCTGTTGGCGTAGAAGGCTTGGTTCTGGTGGAGCGTGGCATACGGCACGATAGTTCGCGACGAGTGGTTGTCAAACTCCGCCGATATTGCTATGGACTCTCCTGGAACACAAAAACGAAAATTCACGTGAATCACGACGATAAGAAAGTCTTCAGAGCCAAGACTTGTGTACAACACAACATCAGTAAGGACTGGCATGCAACACAACGGTAAGGACTGGCATAAAACACAATAACCATTAAGGACTCACCTACAACACAACAACGATTAAGGACGGGCATAAAACACAATAACCATTAAGGACTCACCTACAACACAACGATTAAGGACGGGCATAAAACACAATAACCATTAAGGACTCACCTCCAACACAACAACAATTAAGGACTGGCATAAAACACAATAACCATTAAGGACTCACCTACAATACAACAACAATTAAGGACTGGCATAAAACACAATAACCATTACAACGCAACGACCATTAAGGACTCATCTACAAAAATAAACACATTGTTTATTTCAGCAACCTTTAATAACACTAAACTTGAGGCTACGAGACACTGGAAGTTGTCACATACCGGGGCAGTATCCACGCCGATCCGTGCGGGCAGATATAGAAATAGGACCGGAAGTACACAACCAGCAACACAACGTTTTCTCCACATGATTCTCAACTCGTAACTGCAATAAACACATTGTTGCGTCACATACACGCACCGTATCTGCACCGAGATACACTAGAGTGCGTATATGGAGCATTAACAAAAATTTATTTCACATCAGGAAACATTTTCATAATCAGTATTAAACTGAAGATACATTCGTAAATAACAAAACATACAGATCCATTCATAATCCAAAGAAAATTTTGCCATTGATTTGTTTTACAATAGACTTATCTCTTATTTAATGTCTCTGACAAAAATATACTAATCAAAACTTTTCATAAACTATAGATGTATATAGATATATAGCTCTCAAAACTATAGATGTATATACATGTATTAATATGTAATAATTTTATTAATAAAGGTATGGTGCCTACTCTTTCATGGGTATGTGTATTGATTCAGATCAAAATAAACCAATTTTCAAAATAAAGCCGACATGTTGTTTTTCCACAAAATGTCAGAAAAATAAAATATTCTAAAAATTCCAGAAAACAAAGTAACGTTTTTCTTCCACAAAACATGGATTACTAGCGCGTGTGACCTCCTGTATTGTCAATTACTGCTTGACATCGCCCGTGCACGCTTTCCACTAGGTGATGTACAGGTTCTGTTATGGGATATTGGTCCATGAGTCCAATAGCGCATCCCTGAGCTGTTGCAGCGTGCCAGGTTGATCATTGCGGGGAGAGATGGTAGCCTGCAGCATGTCCTATGCATGCTCAATGGGATTGAGATCATGTGAGCGAGCTGGCCAGTATATCCTGTTGATTTCTTCATCCCTAAGGTACTCATTCACGATGATGGCACAATGAGGACGGGCATTATCATCCATCAGAACAAAGTCTGGACCAATATCAATAGCCAATGGCCTCACAAACACGTCGAGGATTTCATCGCGGTATCTGACACCAGTTAACGTGCCGTTTTCAATGTCATGCAGGTCTGTATGACGCATGGTAGTGATGCCACCCCAGACCATGACAGAGCTGCCACCATATCGGTCATGTTCAACAACTGTAGCATCGGAATATCGCTCATTCCGCCTTCTCCACACCCGAACACGACCATCGGTGAAGTCTAGACAGAACCTGGACTCATCTGTGAAGAGTACAGTACTCCACTGGGCATGGGTCCAGGTGACATGTTCTCGACACCAGTCATATCGATACGATGCGTAGATATACGCATGGTCCGCTATTCCTGATGGTTTGGGTGGATACACAAATTCCTGATGTATCTCTCAGGTTTCTCTGTAAGGCTGTAGCTGTGGACGTGTGTAGCCTGATAGCGATTCGATGCACGGGAGATGACACTTTGTTACACACCAAACTCCTGAGCCACATGTCGCTGGGACATGCCAGCCTCGATCATGCCTACCGCTCTATTCAGATCTTTTGACGTCAAATTGCGAAAATTTAGTCTTGCAGGCATTCCGTAGGTAGAAGTACACCTAACAACTAAAACACTACTTCTAATGTTACAAATTCAGTGTGAACAGTCCAAGTCAAATTTACAAAGTGAGCTAATGTGCAGTAAAATGTTGGAACTCGTGTATGGGCTTGGCTTACTATAGCCTTGAGTGGTCAACATGTGAAACATGAACTCTTCACTCATCAACAAGACCCAAGCTCTCCAGCAAATCAATTACATTTGTATTCATAACGTATTATACATATATTTTAGTGTATTTTTTTTATTATATGTGTGATCCTTAAGAAGTTTTGAGTAGTACAGATCTTAATAACTTTATTACAAATTTTTGGAGATCGTTTGTCAAATTAGAGAAAATATTCTCATGATATAGATTTTTCAACAATTTAACCAAAGCTACAAACGTCTTAATTTTCGTTTAATTTACTCAGTTTCTTTGAGACAGTACGAATTTCATTAACTCCCACCCACAGACCATGCGATGACGGCAATTCCAATGCAGTTTTGTACATTTGATTTGAGAAATTCACGATTATAATGGATTTATTAATATTGCCTCGTCCAACTGGGACTTTGCTAAATAACTTCTAGCATCGTTCGAACGCTTCCATTTAATTCCGGATTCCAGATACGTGGTTATGCCATATTACATTATGGTAGTTTCATAAAGTTAAAACCTAAGGTGGGTACCCGTTTATCAATTTGATACTCAATTCCTACATGTGTAATTGATAGAACGTGCCAAGCCTAAATAAAAACATTGAAATGACATCATTAACTTCCATAATCGGTAGTAACGAATCCTCGTAATCAATATCAATGTATACGGTATAACGGACATGTTGAAACTTCAACCCATTTCCTTGAAAATTAATATATCGCATGGTTATGTGATTGACTACTTTTACATTAAAAATCACCTTATAATTGATTAAACATATCGCTAATCATGAAATCATTCTTGGGCCGTGGATTTCCCATCCGGCGGTGCCGATGGTCCGTTTCTGTCGCGCTCAGCCAGACACAAGACAACCTCACAATACTGGAGCTAGTGCATGGGGAGGTGTATCCGTTTATCTTTCCAGTTTACTATGTATTGTGAGTCTTCACTCTGCTAACCCACGGGAGAATGACTAGACCGCGATTCAAGCTGGCGGTATAAGATTGGTCACCCACCCACCTACAGACTGGCTGTTTAACTATAATTATTATTATTATTATTATTACTATTGTATTTATAGTACCTCTCCAACTAACTAGTTATCAGCGACACTTAACAATGGTAATACAACATGGTATATACAAAAAATAAATAGAAGTTATAATGGTATGTAACAAGTAAAAAGTATTTTTGCACGAAACAGTGAAACTTACAATTAATCTATTCTACATAGAAGATAAAATAGCCTAAAATACTTGGACACGCACAGTAGACTAGTCAATATAGAACTAAATGGTATCACCGAATGCTTTTCAGAGAAGATAGGCTTTGACAGTGGACTTGAGAGAAAAACTCGCTATACATCGTATAGTAGACTAAAATCAATATAGAACTAAATGGTATCAACGAATGCTTTTCAGAGAAGGTAAGTTTACACTACAAATATCAGCTATCGACACATACACGTGTTTTCACCATCAAGATATCGGTGGTATTTTGTAAAATTAATGTTTATTTGAACTGGAAATTAGAAAAACTTTAAATTCCTGGGAAAACGAATAAGAAAATGAAGTAAAATGTAAAATAATTAAGATACGGAATATAAAGTGAATTGAGTATTTTTTGGAAAAAAAATATTTATTGCAGCGTCGACTATTGAGATGTGCAAGACGTACTTGAGATGTTTCGAGAATATGCGAAATGGCATTATTGACGACGTCCAGGTTGTTGATGTCTATCGTGTAAACGTGTGGTTCGCCGATGAAACTCTCCGCGTAAGGATGCTGACTAGAAATCTGCGTGGAGAGCATAATGTCACTAGTGTGTGTGTATGTGTGCGTGTGTGTACAATGCAATGTGTCTGCAGACTAAATGTGGGCGTATTTTTTGTGTGTCCCTCAGGGGTAGGTGACTGTATTTACTGAAATATCGATCAAAAACGATGCAGGTGAATAAATGCAAATTGTCAAAAATAGCAACCGTAAAATTCTTTCAATTCATGAATGAAATAAGGTAAGGTAAGAGGACAGCTTTTGGTGCTACTTTATAATTAAATGTCAGTCACGTGTACAATATTGCCTTGTTTTATCCACAAGATATTTTATAACTCGTTCCACAAAGAATCTTTTTTAATATTTAAGCAGTAAAGTCTCAAGATAGGCTAATTGAAGACAGGCATATTTGCATCTGTTCAGACAGTCGAGTTGCTAGCAGTTTTAGCGACACCGAAGGCTACCTCGGTTGTAATTGCAGACTGCACTAGGAGTCTAAATAAATTCGAGCGCAACAAAGTAGATTGACTCTGGATTCCTGGATACAGCGGAATTGAGGGAAATGAAACAGCAGACATTCTTGTTCGAGGAGGTCGAAAGTCTACTTGGGACCAGAGCTTGTCGCGGCAGTATCTCGAAGCATTGTGAAATCTGAACTCTGAAACGACCTTTCAGGCCGTAGCTGAGCAAAAGAATGATCGCTGGTCCATGTCATGCCGATGGCGGGAAACTGCTTAGAACAGAGGAAAACTTCGCCTCATGGTCCGAATCCTAACTGGATATACATACTAAAGCGACACCCAAATTTAACGGGTCTTGCTGACTCCCCTTCTGCAAACTATGCAGCGTGAAAGAGGAAACTGTAGAAGGCTATCTCAGCTCATGCAGTGCCTTAGCACCAAATCCTTTAAGGACTCTATTTTACTGAGTGCGGATGAAATAAAATCGATAGACGTACTAAGATACATAACCTGAAAAAAGATTTATAGACCAGTAAACTCCATCAAGAGATGGTGAGCGTCAACAGACGACTAATTTGGGCTGCATCCCAAGAAGTGTCTGTAGGATGCTACGAGAATTCCAAGATTGCCTAATGTTAATGGAGGTAGCCAATGTGGTTCTTGGAATAGAAACGCACCGTAAAAATTGGCCGAACAATTGATAGTCCATCATGCGTGTAAAGATTTCTGTGTATATCGCTGGCATGATATACGGGCTTTAAATATCAGTGGTTCTTAAAAACTCTGTTAAATACCTAAATGCACAAAAGCTTGACCCTATAGGTTTGTTGGTAGCGCATCAGACCTGTTATCTGGAGCTCATGGGTTTGAGTCTATCGGAGGTATTGGTAATTTTCTGTGCATTTCTCTCTACCATTGCTTAAGTCATCTCCTGACTTTCAGCCTGTTATTAAATCTAATGCTCATCGGGGGCAAGCTGGCGTAGTGGTTAGAGCGCTTGACTTTGGATCCAGGGGTCCCTGGTTCAAACCCCGCTCTAACCAGTATACTA
>WURV02155242.1:0-16600 GCA_011762755.2 Epimenia babai
AATGTACATATAACGTAAATAAAATGGAAACAAAACATAAATAGAATGTATATAAGGCATATATAAAGCGTAATTAAAATGTAAATACAGTTGTGTTGGTTTGCTCAGACTATAAACCTCTGGAACAATCAGTTGTAGCTATACGAGTTGATGTTCAAATAAATACTCACGCAGGAGACTTGCCAAGAATGATCCATACGTTGCTGATCCAGTCACATGACCTATTTGCGAAGGATTTGAGCGGATGGTTTTACAGACGAATTCCTGCCCACTTTCTTCCCGTTTCTTTCCAGTGACTTCTATTTCAACAATATGGCGATCAAGCAGACTGGAGAAATGGAATTTTGGGATGCATATCACTGTATGACTTTGTCTAATAGTTTATTAGATACGCATATGTCGCAAGAGAAGTTAAATTACTTTTTTATTAGACTTAAAGTGTTTATGGAACTAAAAATACGTATCAGCCCATCAAATTAATAAAATATAAAGTATATTACTGTTTATAATATAACTGGTTCATGGAGAGATACTGACTTTGGATCAGCAATAATGCATCCCCGAACTTTATCAAAGCCCAGATTGTGCGCAGCCAGACATCCTGCGGCCATTGTGTTGACGTTGTTTGGAGCAAGGGGACACAACTCGCGTACAGGTCCTGAAGTGTAAAGGCACATGGCAAGAACAAATTTTATGTTTAACAAATGACTAATTCTTATTTGTTACTTTAGGAACCTAAATGGTGTCTAAATGTTGATTTATATGTGTTATTCTGACGATGCTTAGGCCATAACAATTTTAAATAGTGTATTTATTGATGTAAAGTGACAGCGATGCTATTAATGTACTTTATATCAAATATCTCATTCCATTCATTTCAAATCATGCTTATAATAGGCTAATACTATGTTCCTTTGAAAAGAAAACAAATATCTATCATCTACCATAATTAATATTTCAAAAATAGATACATTCTAAGGGTTTCTGAGAGAGCCAAGTGAACAATGAAAATTCTATCCGAGTCGGATGCTAGGTTACTGGGATCTTACCATCATAAAGTACTGTCTTGTCGGTGGTGACAGCATCACACTTCATCTTCAGGTCTCCATTCAGTTTGAAGCTATGGGGATGTTTAGTCATCGTGATACATAAAGCACTTAGTGTATTTGCGTCGGCCATCTTGTTTATATCCTCCGCACCCCATAATGCACCGGCTGGTATGTATAAACCATGTTCATTAGCGGCATTACGTAACTGCATTTCCAGATCCCTATCGGCTAATGCCGTTGGTGAGCCAATCTGAAAGATTCAATATTTCATCGGCTAAGTTATAAATATGATACATACACTCGGATACACATAACCATTGGCCAGCTTATGATGTCATCAACCATACAGAGCCAATATTTAATAATATACGTAACCAAATTAGAATGATAAAGCAAATTTGTATACAGTCAACTTTTAATGATAAAGTCAACAATCATATAGCTAACTATTTATGTAATTGCATTCATGTTGTCATTTGTCAATAGTACAATTAACTCCTCTATATAACCAGCTGTTAGTGATATAACTAACTCTCTATGACCAGCTGTTGGTGATATAACTACCTCTTCTATATAACCAGCTGTTAGTGAAATATTTAACTCCTCTATATAACCAGCTATTAGTGAAATATTTAACTCCTCTATATAACCAGCTGTTAGTGATATATTTAACTCCTCTGTATAACCAGTTGTTAGTGATATAAATAACTCCTCTATAAAACCAGCTGTTAGTGATATAACTAACTCCTCTATGAAACCAGCTGTTAGTGATATAACTAACTCCTCTATGAAACCAGCTGTTAGTGATATAACTACCTCTTCTATATAACCAGCTGTTTATAAGTACAATATGTAACAGTAAAAATGTTCTGTAAGACAATTTTATGTGATACAGTAATAAAGATTGCTTACGGAAATACAAAAAATATATTGTTGGCGATTGGAGATGATAAATTAGTACAATGTAAGTCTCTAAAGATGGACAAAATGGTGAGAGCTGCAAGTAGTTCTTCATCAGGGCGTATACATTATACAGAAGTAGAGATCAACATGAATATACAATAAGCGGTTTACAAATTAGATGCATTATGGGATTGTGAATTGCTTTCGCTTCGTAACGGTACCCAAAGAGACAAAATGGCCGACGATGAACAGTGTACTACCTTACATCAGTTTAGATTGTGGAAAGTCAATGACTTCAAATGTTTTTGCCACAGCAAGGGTAGGGTTGGCTGGTCAGATCTAAGTGAAAAGAAGAACTATTTGCACTAGCTTTTTCTGGCTTAATACAGAATTTACCGAATATTTTGACCGCTGCTGAGGAATATCAACTTCAAGAATCCAGCTGTATAAAATTATTAAATGTCAGAGATTTAACCATATTGGACCCGCGTACGCACAAAGGAGGCTGGCTAAATGAATCTGATGGCCTCCGGGTTGGTCCAGTGATATTGCGGAATATTTAAATAGAAAAAGACCAGAAGGAGCTACAATTCAGGCTGAGAAATGATTACAAAGAACATTCCATTGTTAGTCTGTTTTGTTAAGGAGAGGATAGGGTTTACGTTATGCAAGTATTTCCACCTTTTACTTCCGCCACAACCACTATCTTTACTGAGTTTTCAAGCTTGAATGGTGGTGGCCAGTTAAAACTAATCAAAAAGTCTGGGGAGAAAATTGGCATTCTCCCATATATGCCACTGGTTCTAAATGTCTGCAGAAGGGCTACATATGTCACACACTCCGCTAAGTCTATGACAGTTTAAGGTTATTTACAATAGGATGATGACGTAGCGGGGAGGTAAGCGCCATAAAGACCAAGCATAGGGCATTTGAATCACAGCCACATCAGGGAGAAAAAGCCCTAACTGCCCTACCACACTGGAAGGGCTACCCGCTTCCCACATGGGCATGGAGGATGAAAGCGGTTTATGTCTAAAAAATGCCACAGGTGGTATACTGCCCAGAGCAGGAATTGAACCAGGGTACTCTGGATTCAAAGATCAAAGACAAATGCTCTAACCACTACGTTAACTGCCCCCATGGGCGGTGGACAAGAACACAGTCCCTTTTTGTTTTAACATGACGACAGTCATTGCCTTTCCAATTTTTCAACCAGAGAGAATGCATACAAAAAAACTTAAAAAACTGTCATCAGAGGAACAGCTTTTTTTCTGTGCATCGCATTACCCTTTGGTTATTCAGAGGGCCACATTTATTAGTCCCCCCTAAACACGACATTTTTCCTGCCAGTAATAGCCGTTTAAACAGCGAAATACGGCGCAGTGTAGTTTTGGCATTCTCTTGTATCAACACAACAATATCCTCAGTAGTATATGAGAGTGAATCCCCATGATTCATTCATACAAATTACGCGAATGAAAAACTCAAATTATCAAGGCAAAGTTGGCGAAATAAGTCATTGTCATTGGTTGGGTATGCCTAGCAACGACCTTGATAAAGTTCACACATGTTCAATGAAGATGCGAAAATGGCTTCTACATTGCTTTATTGACCTTACCAAATAATCAGTATGTTGAAGAAACAATGCACCAAATCGTGAAGTAATACAGGGATGAGCCACCTCAACTATTAAATCTGCCTTCCTGAAATGTTCAGTTGTATCAATAGAACACATTGTACTGTTTGTACAACAAAAACAGTGAATAAAACGTTAAAAATGTTAAAGGGAGGTAAACTTAGCAATCTGAAATACAGCAAGAGAATTCACAGAAAAAATCATTGCATTTGATGGGACTCCCCAACCGACTGGTATGGTGCTCTACCATCTGGGCTGCAAATACACGCTTACATCTTCGTATTTAAGTATGAAATAACTGTGGAACACAGTTCAGAAACACATGCAGAATGCACTATAAAAACCACCTCTAGAAAGCCACTGAGGTATAGTTAATATTAATTAAAATTTAAATGTTGTAGTTCATGTAGAGGACACAGAAAAAATTATAGCCTTAAATCTGTTTTGACAAACCACCATGATCTCTTGTGATCATAGAAATAAAAATAATACTGAATTCCACTAATTGTGCTAGGACATCTGTATTATCATTATTGGAATAAGTGGAACTGCAATGGTTAGGTTTGGTAGTAGGTCTGTCATCTGTAAATTAACTACTGCTAAAGATAATTCAATTATTTTTTACCAGGTGTATTTATTTACAAATCTGACTCAGCTATTATTTCGACTGCTAAGTCAAATAGAAAATTTGGCCCGGGACACAAATGTCCCATCGCATGGAACTGACCTCCATTTTTGTAGCCCTCACTCTGACACCGAGCTGGCGCATTGTTGTAAGGTGTGTCCGTTGACATTCATAACATGATGACACAATCATGAATCTCTATGATGACCCAACATTATGTTGACTCTTCATAGAGAGATGATTTGGTTAGGTCACCTGCACGGTGGGTGGTCTTTCAATAACTACCAATCCCTGTACTGGTTAGGCTCAGTGTAGTTAATAAATAGCAGTAGATTCTCACCTTTCTGGGAATTCACCTAGTTCCTGAAGTATACAGCTACTTGGAAGTTTACCAATCATCGCCTCACTGCTACGGTTCCACACAAATGCTAGCTCTAGGTCATCATGATCCAGAATTTTGTCGACCAAGTATTGTCCTGTATACAAGGGAGGTCATCCTACCGTGACATTGATTAATGTAGTAACAATGTCACTTGTGTTAACACTATTTAAAGGTAAAAGGTAAAGTACAACTTTTATAGATCGTAAGTATCGGCCAATAAAGGCTCTCAAATGCGGTTTAAAATGAAATGTTTTTGGTTGACAGCTATACAGCGCATATGCAATACAGTACAGCGCAACCCTCTGTGTGTGAGGTGTAATCATATTTACAGCGTTAAGTGCAATCACACTTGTGTGAAGTGCAATCAAATTCCCAGTGTTACTCTTTTTGTGTAAAGTTTAATTACATTTAATTTAACAGTTTAACCATTTTTATGTGCAGGGTGTAATTACATTACAGTGCAAGCCTCCCTAGCTACAACTACAACCATTTCTTACCAAGATTTCCATAACCAACCACCCCAATTCTTTTTGGTGAAATAGTTCTCGAAGACATAGCAAGACGACAAGTACTTAATATTGTAAATTTTTGAACTTATGTTTAGACTGACCGACTGTAATAACATCAGCATTTAAAAACCGTTAACGAGTTGTGAACTGTAGCGGAATGGGAATGAAGATAATGCATCGCAACGTAGACGAAAGAAATAAACGAAAGTGAAAATAGCAAAATCAATCACGTGACATTTTTATAGATCTTCAAAATAACATTTGTCTGAATAAATTTCATTTATTACACGACATACACCGAATTTCTAGATATAGATTTCTATGTTGCCTTGCACAAAATGTCTGCAATATTATAGTGACAGCCTAATTATCACAGTCTAGGCTTGCTTTGCTAAGGGCCAATGATGACTAAGACAGGGAGTTAATCCTAAGTCAATATATTCGTGCCCTGCTGAATGACTAAGTCGTTTGATAATCTCGTTTTGGATGACCGTTAATAAATTTAAAATTAATGCAACGAAAACTAAACTTATCCTCATCTCTACTATCATCCATTCTCTACTACACCTCCTCCAGACATCTCCATCACCATTAAAGGCTCAACCATCAAACCCTCTGACCACGTTTGCAACCTCGGTATAATATTTGACACTCATATGAACCTACATAAACAGTTATTTTCATTTCATTTACATTACTGCTGACCCATCAGACGCGCGACGGTAATTTATTCACGTATCGTATATTGTTCATTACGCCCACCACCATAAGATTTCACTCTGCCGACATGACAGCGGTTATGCTCGTAGGCGTCTTGGTTTTGTAAAAATTGTTCCGCCATCCTTGACGACATTGTTGTCGAGTAAATGAATAAAGTATAATGTTAATTTCTCACTTCTGTATTAGTCGCCAGTGAGCCCGAAACATTTTTGATTCCCCAATGCATATTTACCCGTGCTGCCAAGGATGAATTTCACCATTACTGAATAATCTCTCTCATCATATTCATGATTCCTCACATGGATGGAGATAGGTTGCCGAGTTAGCTTTACCGTAGAAAGCGAAAAGGAGAAACGCCTTACTGAGTCACTGGGCATATGATTTACACAAGCTTTTGTTTACAAGTATACTTGGCCAAATGTAATGAGTGCGTGGTGGAGACATACAAATATATCTACCGGAAATGAACTACAGAGATTGTGTGGCGAGGACTGAGGACTGCACAAACGCAAAGCAGATCGAAGTCCTCGAAAAAATGGACAAAATTAACAGAAGGTACAGTGAGAAATAGACAGGATGCTTGAAGATGACGTAATTTAGAGGTATCTAATTTTGCCGAATGAAAAACGTTGTTTGTGTTGTCTTGAGCTGGCGCAGTCATCATTCAGTAATAGCGCCAATAATTAAGTCACTGCAGTGCACCAGCTGTATTAAACATTGCACAAGCGAATAATGCTTCGGGTTTGAGAACCCATCCTCTTATCAAAATTGGTTCTTGTAATGTTTCATAAGTGCGACTGATATTAATAATACTAATAGAGCAGCAAGAAAATCTAGTTATTCACTATTTTTCCTCTTTTACTTTTCTATCATGTCAGTGTAGTACAATCAAAGAGCTAATAACACTAAAATAAGAATCTACAAACATAATACGAGGCATGCAGATCCGACTAACTCATCATTTTTGTTCAAGATGCGTTTCTTTGATTGGCTTTTGATTTGAAAATTTGTAATTTTACATTTTTTTATAAAAGGCGTTCAGCAGAACATGCTAGGATTTAAACCTACGATCACACAAGATATGCTGGCCTGTTTGATTAATTCTACGAAAAAGAATGTTCAGGCTCTTACATGATCTTCGTGTGTGGTGTGATTGCGACAAGACATGGGTAGAAGTTGAAGATATTCAGGAGCATTAAAAGTATAATCATAAAATAAAAAATGGCCGCTAAACCCCAAAGAGCCGATACACAAAACATGTAATATATACAGCATTAATCTAGCCGTGTACATGAACTAGATTATACATGAAAATACAATAATGTACGTATGGTTATTATATTAGATATAAATTGTTCAACAACAATAAACGAAAATGTCATTTAATAATCCTCTATCGCACCCAACTATACACAACGCAGTACGACATGACGACATCACTGCAATAAGTCTTGGGATCAACGGGACGGCTGTAAGGCTAAGTCGGACAGCTGCTACGAATGTTTTTAGTCTTCAAGCAAAGGTTCTACAATCTCTCGGTTTAGAGCGAGAGCCGTTAACAAACCGGAGTGTATCCTGAAAAAATAAGAATATTGATTGGATTTTAGAACAATGGCAATTTTCTAGAACGAAATACCTTTTCATAAAATAATACTCATCTAAAATAATCTCATATACACTAATGAATCCTAACGACAATATATATGTTAAATATTTTTTTGTTGCTATTTAAAACCATACGCGATGAGATAAAACAGCATACATAGGTGTACCAACTTTGTTTCAAAGAGAGCACCATCGGGGAGCTCGCGTCCATCTCCGTCCAATGAAACGCTGTATGCTCGTCCATCTGAGACCCTAACTTTGAGCTCGGCCACGTCAATTGAGTGTAGGTAACTCCTCTGTCACACCATCAAAATACAATCTATTAACAATCACAAAAAAACTTATCAAATATCTTTTTATAAGCAGTACCATAATCTGTACTTATGAGGGCATGTCGTTGGTGAAGTGGTACACGTAAGCTATTAGTGACCCGATAAATATATCCATAGACACAATACATATATTTACTGACAAGGTACATCAGTACATCGCAGTTTACTTGGTATGAAAGCGATATTTGGTAACACGCACAGGAGTCTTGTCAATTCCCAACATCGTCCGGTAGGCTCTCATCATCTCTGTGAAGTTGGCGCCCGTAAAGATATACACAGTCGATTTTCCGGTCTTTAAAACTGATCGTATGTAGGATCCCGTGTAGAAAGCGCGCTGGCATATCTCACTTACGTTGCCTTTTGTTATCCACACCTGGACAGAACGTAAAATTATATTAGCTTTGTATTCTTAATGAGAAAGAATATTTTTGATTACTCATGAGCATTACTAGAGGGTAGAGGCAATGAGAGGCTTGGAATTAGCGAGTATTTCGGACTTTCATTTTAAGAAAAGGATTACAATGAATTGTTACACGACACATTTAGCGAGTCACCTATTTCAACTGGGCTAAACAACTCAACTATATTTTGAGTAAAGTGAAGTCAAGTCCATAGCGATTGTGTAAAGATACTGCTCGGTTGTATTTCTACATATTATTTTTCAGATTCGCGAATCCTTTGCGAATTTGGTAGGAATATCCATAAATCGACACGCAAAACATTTAAAACCTATTAAGTATATTGAGATATATACTATATAATTCTGGTACTGCATTAAGTAGATATTCATGTCATATCCATGACCACTGGTAAGATGATCTAATGACCGTACTGTGCAAGCGGCCATTCAGTGGGGTAAGATGAATTAAGGATTCTCTGGACCATATTCCAGGCCTAAGTTGTGTTATGCGTGACAACGAAATGTAATCATCAAGGTAATATGATCACTATTCATTAATACATATCACAGTACTTCTATACTTTCAGTCGAATCAACGTTTGAATTCATCACATGACGCAACTAACATCGCTGACTTTCCAGCGTAGGGTCTTCCATCCAGGCCATGGCCCATCCGTAATGTTTTCGTCACTATTGGAACTGGTGGTGTTCGGCTCGCTACAAAAGACATTTTAAAAGACATTCGGTTTTTAGGGAAAATTTATATCTTGCCCCATAGAAGAATTTTAAACAAAAAGCACGCGTTACTTATAAAATTGCAATCATTACCTTACCATATTTCTGGATGTTTATACAACAATTTTGTTGATTTTAGGCTGAAGTTGTACACCAATAAGTCGGCCACAAACGACCAGCGTCGCAGCAGGCAGTGAAATTCAGTGCTACTAAGCTTTATAAGATAATGGATTACCTAAAAATTTCAATATTAACTTCTTAAACGAAGCACATTATTGGCACTACATTCAATGAGATATTTAGAGTGGTGCTATTTCATCGGCTATGGTCACGGTCGCCTTCAACATTATGATAGCTTATTTTGAGATTTGACCGTTACAGAATTAATCACTTTGGAAGATGTAGACAACAGTCAGCCAGACCCGACGCCTGCATTACGAGCATTTCTGTTCAAATAGTTAAAGCCAGATAGATTACATACTGTCAAAGTTGACTCTACATTTATTTCCTGTTTTTTCAAACTTGCCTTGACCTATATAACTCTTTAACAATTTGGTACTGTTAAATACCTTTCTTTATCTTGGGAATTGCCAAAAGGGCGGTAATAAATGGTGACGTCGAATTTGCGCCACGTCCACCAGCATCTCAGCAGAACGACTAAAAATCATTATTATTATACTTTCAAAGTGAATGGCGAGACTGGTTAATTACGTAAAACAAAGCAGCGATAGTAACATGTTTTACAAATGAAATACTTACAACGGATAACCGGCTAAACTACACGATGCTTACGCGCGGTTAGATTAAATTAACTCTGTTGTAAATTAACTCTTTTTTTTGGTGACTTTAGATAATCTTCAGAAGCTCCCGGATATATCACATAATTTTTAAGCAAAAAAATTCGTCAATCCAAACTTCTTTACAACTTTGGAATTTTTAGAAATAAGCGCACCCATATTAAGAAACTAACAGTCATCGATGACAACATTGCGTGAACTAAGTTGCGTTAACCAATTCAACTAGAACAAATGGGATGAAGTACCTTGTAGAGGAAGAAAAAAGAAAGACTGATTTGCTATTGCTTTGAATTCGAAACTCCACATTGTCTTTCACACGCTGCGTTCTGCCAACTGGGCTATCCCGTTCCCAAATAAATTAAGGTATGCATGTACGTTCTTATCTTCGTTTGTTATTTTGTTGATATAGGCAAATTTTAGGGAATCCATACTGAATAACGAGAAGTAGGCGTTTTAAATATCTAAATATTTTTGCGTACATAAGCAGAAAAACTATTTTAAAATTTTCCACATGAAGAAGTTCTTGTTTTATAAGTACTTCAGAAATCAATGCACATCTCCATACTTACACCAAAGGCGAAATCTGCCCATCCATTTGAACTGTTCTAACCAATCAAACGTGTCTGTTATTACACCAAAACCCGCCAGCATGTGTGCGAATCCAACACGTCGGCTCTCATGCCGTAATTCGAAGATGTCAAGGGGCTCTGTCCAACCTGGTACAGAAAAAAATAAGTGTTCAAGCCCACAATTTTCTGTTATCCTACATTACGCTTCATCAATAATTTTTTCTACGAATATCTCTCATTTTCATCTGGAAGCAATGTCAGAAATACCTACGGCTATCAATTCATTTGTGACAAATTTGTGTGAAAGCATATCTACAATCGCAATATATTATGCATAATGCGGACGTACTTTTGGCCATAAAAATTAAATTAGCCATTTATATCTTGCACTTTAAAGCCACTTGCGCTGCCTGGCAAATGACGGGGTGGCGGGTGGAGGGTGGGGTTTTGCAGCTCTATAACAGGCTTCGGTAATCCACGCACAGATTCATCTTCCCACTGCATATTGAACGGTGTATTTTCATTGAAGCACTCCATACCGGCTTCCTTGTTGTCCTCCATCTGTACAAGCGATGGCTCGAGCAGAATGAGAGTCTTGCAGGACGCAAGGCGAGCCAGCAAATGACGTCTCTTATAAGCACATAAATTATTGTCAGAGCCTCCGTGTGCTGTCTACTTCAGGGTTGTCTTCAATGTCGGTTACCCGAGTACGAGCTTCGTGGTTTAATCTTGCGGTATAGAGGGGAAGATGGGAAGCATTGAAACTTGAACTGAATCCGAGTGTGTCATTGTGGGGTAGCCGTCGAGGACAAATACCACATCGGATTGTTTGTAAAACGCGTATGACTTTATGTCTGTTACTTTGTTAACTTGCAGAAAAATATTACTTTGGAAAAGTGATAATGCTTTTACAACTGCATAAGAATAATGACGATTCATGATGAATTTGGCGAGTAAAAACAGAAAGCCCTATCAAGAACATATCAAGTTAAAAGATTAACTAAAAGATTGTTAAGGCTAAGGTCGTTGTACCTACCTAGAATAATAACAATCACGGCTGTTTCTATATCAAGGACAGTCCCGGTGGTCACTATAGACAATCCGCACCCAGTGCCTGGTTGTTAATGCTCGGAGGTTAAATATAATGAATCGGTCAGCAACTCGGTATACGTCATTCGTCACTTAATATAAAAAATAAAATCTGGCGTTCAAACAGGACTCGTGCATCTTGTCAAATGACGGTTTACAACGATTAATTTAAAGAAAGCAGCTCTGTAGTAGATGCCATATATTTCAATTATACCATTAGAATATATATTAAATACCAATTCGGTAATTTGGGGTAAAAGTCATGAAGCAACTGAGGCTTAATGAATGAAAGAAATGGTCTACCCACACCTGTCAGGTCCAGTATCTACTTTCACTATAGTAAAATCGTTTAATACTCAATTATGAGTCTAATTAAATGCATACAGGCATATTCCCTTCTATGATAACGAATTATTGCAAAGAGCGTAATTAAAAATATCAAGGTATGCTATTTCTGAGGGCAAGTATAGCCATGAGAATGTTTGGCTGTAAATTTTTGGTTTGCTTCGATGTGGTCCTTCAATCAAGAAGTTTCGGTTAAAAGTGTCACGCATGGAGAATTGAAGTATTTGTCATACATGTGCCACCCAATATACAATTTTCCGATAAATTATTATAGTAGTCAGCTTTAAGTGCATATTACGATTTCCTGTTTTAAATTTGCAGACGCCTCAGAATTTACTTAATAAAGAATTTCATTCTTGGACTGGAATGATTTTTCTGTGCATTTCCCTCAGTTGTATTTGTGTCACAGTGCAAAATTGTGGTCAAGATAACCATGAAAGTAAAACTCACAAAAATGCATAATGACATCCCACAAGAACTAGCATAAACGATGGACACACCGCCCGGTATGGCTCCGAAGGCAAGGGAGGGTGTCACGGGTTCATCATCAGGGTCATTGTGGGCGTCCCTGATCGCTCGCTGGACAAGCCCGTTGATCACCTGGGAGAATGCACCGTCGCCGCCCATAGACGCTACTCTGCATCGAAATCATTGACTGCAGCCATCGCGACGAATATGTTAATGTGGTGTTTATCAGTTGAATCTTATAGTGAATGTATTAGTGAACACTAGTCTAAAATTTCTCGTAACCATGTGACACAGTGAGTGTTTACCTTAACTATGTATATAGGTGGGTAGCCGCGTTAGTCTAATTGTTAATAACTTAAGAGATAAAGGGCAACACCTTTTATATAGACTAATTGGTTTATTGATCACTAAACCAGTTATGTGATCAATAAACCAGTTAGTCTATATAGAAGGTGTTGCCCTTTATCTCCTAAGTTACCTTAACTATGTGTCACAGTGAGTGTTTACCGTAACCATGCGTCACAGTGAGTGTTTACCGTAACCATGTGTCACAGTGAGTGTTTATCGTAACCATGTGTCACAGTGAGTGTTTACCGTAACCATGTGTCACAGTGAGTGTTTACCGTAACCATGTGTCACAGTGAGTGTTTACCGTAACCATGTGTCACAGCGAGTGTTTACCGTAACCATGTGTCACAGTGAGTGTTACCGTAACTATGTGACACGGTGAGTGTTTACCGTAACCATGTGACACGGCGAGTGTTTACCGTAACCATGTGACACGGCGAGTGTTTACCGTAACCATGTGACACGGCGAGTGTTTAACGTAACCATGTGACACGGTGAGTGTTTACCGTAACCATGTGTCACAGTGAGTGTTTATCTTAACCATGTGTCACAGTGAGTGTTTACTGTAACCATGTGTCACAGCGAGTGTTCACCGTAACCATGTGTCACAGTGAGTGTTTACCGTAACCATGTGACACGGCGAGTGTTTAGCGTAACCATGTGACACAGTGAGTGTTTACCGTAACTATGTGTCACAGCGAGTGTTTACCGTAACTATGTGTCACAGTGAGTGTTTACCGTAACCATGTGACACGGCGAGTGTTTACCGTAACCATGTGACACAGTGAGTGTTTACCGTAACTATGTGACACGGTGAGTGTTTCCCGAATAAGAGGGGGAGTAGTGGTGTTTTTTGATGTCTTATGTATTCTTAGATATTTTCACATGGCCCTGAGACAAAAATATCTAAAGTCCGGGTAAAACAGTCACACAAAAGAGTTCTAATCAATATATACTGCATCAAGATGAAGATAAAAATTTACAAATGCACGAATTTTGCTGTTTATGTAAACTTTTCAATGATTTCAAGGAACAATAGAACTCCAAGAAAATACTGCACTAACGCATCGATCGACATGAGGTCGTAGTCTTCTAGAACCTCCGCCGCGTGTGTCCCTGATTTCGTCACTGTAAAGTACAAAAACGACATTTCAAATGTAAAATTGTCGCCATGGTTGTAACTGAAGGGGGTAGAGTGAAATAATGTAGAAATAGTGTACAAAAAACACAGGGATAATAACATACGAGCTCGCGAAGCTCTCAAAGGGTTTCATGTTACTTCAAGTGCAATTTACAATAGCGAAATAATTATGCTATCCAACGGCTTCTCATATATCCTGAACTTTATCCGTGAATGTATAAGAGTTTACTTTCATTAAAAGTTCTATTAAACTCCAGCGCATGGATATACAAGCGCAATGCGCATGGCATTAAAAATATGCATACCTTCTCAAACGATATATCAATAAGTAAGTGCACGAAATCACCAGTGATACCTTCATCCTGGTTTTGGAAAAAGGGCTGAATTCATAAGAATATAATCACTTGAATAAAATTAGTAAATAAATATAGATTAGTATGGCATAGATCCTTAATAGAAAATTATTATATTAATATGTTGATAAAACGGGATCAGACATAATAACAATGATGCACGTAGGACCACAGGACAATGGCACACTCACCAATACCATCAACGGACACACCACATGCTTCAAAGAGTGGGACGACGATGTTGTGGAAGTCTTTGACCGACGTCCCGAAGCCACTTACCGGGTTCATAAACAGCAACACACGTTTTGGTCGACCAAGCTCTAAAGTACAAGAAATGGCCCACTCGCCGTGTCAAAAACCCGACTACAACTAAATCATCTACTCAACGAACAATTTTGTTGAACATTATGTAGATATGAATGATTATTGTCAAATCACTTAGGTGGTACGTTTGACTCAAGAAATGCACAGAAAAATGTGCGTTGATAAGAATTGTTTCCTTCTATCTCTGGTGACCCATAATGTTGTCAATCACATAGTATTACGTTTAACAGAAAAATAGGTTACGTTCACCTTTACCCTGTAACAGCTCCTCGATTCTGGTCTTGACTGAAACACAGTCGTTATACGAGCTTATGAATACGAGCTCCGCACATCGAAGTTGGATCTTTTTCTTGGCAAGAACGCTAACTTTTGCATATTGCACAATCAATCGAGTCTCATCCTCTTTTGTCTGCATTCTCGGTAGCAAAAGTTGCTGAATCTTTATTCCCTCTGAAGACGAAAAAGAAATCAACTTTGTTACCATAAATAACAAAGATTACCTTTTATGAAAGAGTCATTTTATCCTCAGAAATTGTAAAAACTACTATCCAACTTTCGTTACAATATTCCCCCCATACATCACGTGACAAAATACGCTGTACACAAACACGGGCGACCGTTCGTGACACTCTTTACCGCCTATAATATCCTGCGACAACCTCCACCATACAGTACACACAGACCAGAGCGTGCCATCGTATAGGGAAATCAAAAAAGTAATAATAAACCGTTACGATTTTCTAGAATATTTGACGATATTTGAGACATATTCATAAAACAACAGACAAGTAAATTTAAACCTTGGTATCCCGCATACCACGTGCATTATGCAGTATGCTCATAATAAAATTAACGTTCCTGAATATACTGAAGTGTATTTAACATTTAACATTCAAGGAAAACGTTGGGGCCCGACCACAGATAACTGAATAACATACGCCCCTTCCATGGGAAGACTGATTGTGAAAAAGGGGTGTCCATGCACTTTAGATATTACTCATTAGAGTTTGAATATCTAGTAATTTGTTATAAGAATACTTTGGGCACATTGAAATAAAAACTCGTGCTCAGCGAGTTGAGTTCTTTTGACCACAAACCGGGGTGAAGGACGGGCGGACGGGTGATCACACAGGCACACCCTCTCCTGTGCATATACATTTCCTATAAAGAAAGACACAGAGATTTGAAACTACCAACACTAGCATATAGAAGAGAAAAAGCGGATATGATTCGGGTGTTCAAGATCGTTGAAAATGTAGACAATAATTGTCTTCTTGATTCTTTTCGCTCCTTAAGAAGCATAAGGCTTCAATCTTCTCCTGCCTCTGGCACGGGTCTTTGCTTCCTCCCATGTCGGACCTGAGGCTTTTAGCTCACAAAGATAATAATTATAGAGAGTGACAATATTAGAACATAAAACATTGGAACCATAAAACGTAGGACCATACGTAAATAGGGAATTAGTATAGTGATCCAGGAGAATGTGTTATCAAACAGAGTAGTAAATGGATGGAATGATCTTACCAAATGAGCGGTATCAGCGAGCACAACTCGTTCAATAATGAGTTGGAGAGTCATTGGGAAAACAAATTACGGTAAGTACGACCGCCGACGTACCCGACCGAGTGTGTGTGAAGAATCTCTTCCTGAGTATCAAGTGAGGCAGAAAAGCCAGAGGCCTTAAAGAGTCCATTATACATACATATGTAAAAATTGAGAGATAACGTACCAGTGTGATGTAATCCATCCTGATAAAAACTCCAAGAAATCCCGGTGTCCATAACCGAAAAGTGGACAGGACACACGCCTCCGTCCCTCTCCAATCTCATACATGTGGTCATATCTTAAATAATGTCCCTGGGCATATACGTTATTACCTTTGTTATAGAGAAGAGTAAGAGCGATATATTTAACAACACAGATAAATGAAAGAAACGTGCTATTCGTACGTTTGCGTGTATTCAGTATAAAAGTTGGTTTTCGCTCAGAGCGAAAACACGTAAAACATGTTGCCCATTCGCATGCGTCTACAAATTTTCCGGGTGACTGCACTTCGCTGTACTTTGTTATGTAATCGTGTCTGGAGGGGAGACCGGGGCTAGTTGTAACAGGGGTAAGTTGTAACACTCCCCATATACGCGAAACTAAGATGCACGCTATTCATTGGATGTATGCTAAATACTGACAATTTGAAACGTTTCCCTCACGTGATGTTTCATTATCTAGTTTTCATTGTTTCAAGAGATAAGCAATTTTTATGGTTTTAACGC
>WURV02155253.1:0-16599 GCA_011762755.2 Epimenia babai
CTTCCTGCAACGTAACCTCCGTGGGTGTTCATCAGAGGTCAAGGCCCAATGTTATAAAACGTATATAAGACCAATCCAGGAGTATGGTTCAAATGCATGGGACCCTCGAAGTGCCACCATCGTGAACAGACTAGAGGCTGCCCAAAATAAATGCGTTAGATTCACCTGCAGCAACTGGAATTACTGCAGTAGCGTAACAGAAATGAGGGTGCGGTTAGTCTGAGAGACACCCCAAGAACGACGTGCCCGCGCTCGTGTTACAATGATCTACAATGTATTGCACGGCAACATCGATATACCCCCTAAATTTTTCACCGTCTCTCCTTCATGCTATTTAACTAGGGGCGCAAATATAAAATACCTCGTCCCTCAATGCAACAAAAACGTATATAGCAATTTTCTTTCATGCAGTCGTTTGATATTGGAATGCACTCCCAATATCCATCACGAACGCCGCTACTGTTGCAACATTCCAGCAAGGGCTTATTTGCCTAAGGCTCACATCATGAGACTGGACCCCTCTATGTTTTAGTGCCCTCACACTCATCTGATATTAAAGTGTCTCCTTTTTTTTCCTTTACTGATGCACAACGTAGTTTTTATGACATCCTTCCTGTTTCTCTCTCTTGTAAAGTGCGATAATACTCGCAGCGCGAGGCATGCACTGTACAGATCAGAATCAGAGTAAGAATATTCAAAGAACCACATCAGTTACCCTCATTAACATCAATTCAATATATTAGTTGAATATATTTAAAAGGAGATAGCGCTATATGACATGAAGATAATCACACATTTTGATAATTTGTCCGAATGAGGGACTTATTAGTTTATAAAATCTTTACCCCCGTCTAGTATGGAGTATACGTATCTCCAAAACCGATAAACTCCCCGACGGGATTTCAGATTTATTTAGATACCACCTGAGGTCTTAGTGCATTCATCATAAGTAGTTGTCTCCCATAGATAAACTCGTTACTTGGCTTCAGACAGACGTAGCATTACTCCGTAATAAATCCTTGAAACGATGGATTGGGCCGCCGAAACACCAGACGACGATGTACGGTTAAGTAAATTAATTGCATTATTGATTTGATTGATGAACAATTGTACTTAATTATGCAGTCAAAATGCTGTGGCGCTATATAATTCCGTGGTATTTATGTCGGCATATGGCATGGCGATTTCGGAACACATTGCCGTAATATTTATAATCGTTATTAGATATTTTGGTAATATACTACATAGAATAATTTGGCGCAGTGAACTAGTGCGATCCGCCCGTCGATGTTCCGCCATGTCCCAACATATTGCAAGGAGTCGCCTTCTTAATTAAAAAAATCGCCAAAATATACATCTGAAGGACTGAGATTAAATCACAATTATTAATTGAATTCAGAATTAACTCATTGACACTAACTCACGCCAAACTAATGCTTGACGGTTTGACATCCCATCTGATGTACGCAGATCGTAATGACGTTGATGGGACGATTTACGAAAAGATAAATTTGGACGTTTTGATTAGGGTATCCAATACTGGGATCTAGAAATCCCAAGACCCCGCCAAAAAATCACAATCTCAAAATCCCGGTGCCTCGAGATCGAGATCACATTCTCGAACACAAAATACATGGTAAATCTGTATATTCCTTGACAATAATTAGTATTTTAGTGATTCTACTATACTTTGCAGTCTTTTCATGCACAATATTCCTCGGCTGATTGCCGCCCTTCCCATTTGACAGCAACTATAAATAATATGTAATAAATAAATAAATAAATAAAAATTTCGGATTATGTTGGGTTGTTTCCCTGAATGCACCTGACTCGATTATACAATTTCGCCCGTCGTTATTGTACTTTTTACGACGATTATTGTATACACTAAAATCAAACATTATTAGTACGATAGCTTACAAAATAGGTATTACTTACAGCATGGATGTAAATTGTAAATTGAAATTGCAGTGATTATGATATTAGAAAATGGATATTCGAAACTATTTTCAGATTTAAGATGTTACTCGGTTTTTATTTACCTCTTAATGCCGTAACGACACAAATGTCGCCAGATATACTTCCATCTTCCAGTTCGGAACTTAGGAATCGATTACAACACCAATGATTATGATTATATACCATAACTTCATCATTTGTGCCAAGTTCATCATTATCGATTACATTATGGAAACGTCCTCAGATAGTATGATTATGTGGGGCTAATAGTTTTGACTTTTTATTGATCTGTGGGAAATGTTAAGGCCGCCAACAAAAAATTAACAAATCATGGGATATCTAGTGAAATTTCAATCTCGTAATCCCGGGATTGGAATTCTGGGGAGATTTGGAAACCCAAGTTCCGATCGACATCGCACTAGTTCATTTTTACAATTTTATAATTTTATGGTTTTTATCATTCTCCTCAATGGTTTTGGAGTATACCCACAAAGACCGAATAATGTAAAGGGTGCCGGACGATGCATGTGGCATTGAAGGATGAAATGCCACATGGTCGAAGTTCCAACTAAGTCAACCTGAAAAACTCATGAGTCACATTGGAAATAAATATCTGCACATTGACTCATTTATTATCTATAGACTAACAACCCATAAGATACACTGCACATGTTTATCCACCTGTTGACACACTCCAGCACTGTTTGGAGTCTTTATCACATGACAATGGGTAGTGTACTATGCCAGATGGTCTCTTATCTGAACTTGCTCTTCCTAATAATTAACTTCATGCGTAATGTGTAAACACATTGCATTTTCATGTAGTTGCAGTAAACCTTATGTCTGGTTGCCATACAGTATTGCGATTTTGTTCTTTTTGGCATCCTATTAACCATAACTGGATAACTAAGGATGACGTTAGTGCACTTCAGTCCCTTCGTATTATATCCGAGGCAAACTGTGTGAATCACATCATCAATAACGCATATCGTTTTCTCAATTACCTTCTCAAAAAAACCTTTTGTAATCATGTTAATGGGGATAGCCAATGCGCTTCTGGGAATAATTTGAGAGAAATGCACAAAAAAACCCCATATCTCCAATGGTGCTATCAGTGTAAACATTTTCAGGCCCTTTTGTTCCCATGTTTTTGTAGTTAATTTGCCATTGTATCCTTGTTCAAACTACATAGAAAACCTGACCTTGTCTTAGGTTTTGGTAATTACTATATTTTACTATATTTTTTTGAAGAACAAATTTCCCCTCATGATTTGAGATGACTATATATTTTGATCATTGTTGATTAATATCTCAAATAATTTTGTTGCAGTATTATGCAGGCTACGGTGCAGGACCAAGTGGGTCAAGCTATTCTTCATATGATTCTCATATACACACAGGTTATCTATAAACCTGTCATTTATAGAACAGTCGTGATACTGGTATGCTGACAATATATAGTAGAGTAATATACAGGCTGGGCTCAAATAAAAGGAACACTGTGTTAGATGACCGTATCATGTTAAATATCTAACCAATTTAATCGATATGTGGCTTGCTTATTTGTCAGCTATATTTTACTACAGGTGCCAAATATTCACATAGTATGATTATTAACTTTGACCGTAAATTTTCATTAAATAAATGTATTAAATAATAACAAACTCACGAACGTCATAAATATTTAAACTAATACTTTGTGCTGATTGTTTCTTCAATGATTCTGTCTTCTATGCCTACGCGGCCTGTCTTATTATTGAGAAGGGTTGTTACAGCAATTGTTTGAAGGGTCCACCGCATTCCCTGACACGTACTCATAGACAAATTAAGCTCCGTGAAATCATTCCCCACTCCACAGTGATTGTGGTTCGCAATCGACATAGATGCGCTGTGTCTTGTATAGGCTCCATGTGAAGCAGAGACCATATTTTATAATTTACAATCTACGATGTTGAGATCAGGGCTGTTTGTTAGTTAGTTTTCAGGTTTGGTGTATTATGGGATGTAGATTTCGAGGGTCACCCGTGCCGTGTGCGAAAGAGCTCCATCCTTCAGGGTGAAGTTATAGGGAATCCCTTTGATGTCCGGTATCAGGATGATACATGAACATGATCACCGTAATATTCTGCATTTATATTTGCCTCTTCTGCCTCTATTTCTTCATCAATGAAGAAAACATGGATACATCAACTGAGACCATTACCTTCTGTGTAAAGTGGGATTTTTTGGTCAACTGTCTCCCAGGCGTGACGTAACGATTACGGGTAGATACAGTGCCGTTTTAAGTCTTCATACAAAAGAATGTACTGTGAATAACTTATCATCAGTAAAGAATGTGCGACGACCAATGGAATACAGCGGGAATCTACGCATACGCCGTTTCTATCACACGTATCGTTCTCTGTTAACCTCGGATACATCCTGAACTTTGCGCCGCTTAAAACACTTTGGGTGCAAGCCATACTTTATTATTCGTCGGATCGACAATTGCTTGATGCCAGGAACTTTCTCAATCTCCCGAGGTTGTTTGTGATCACGAGAATTTCCATCTTGGCTCATTACAAACTGTTCTACAGTGTTCATATTGTCCTGCATCCATACTGATCTTGGTCGTCATGAACCTTCCACTGAATCTGTGCTCTCTGTCCTGTTTCTATTTCGTAATATCTTGTTGAGGCTGCCACTTTTACATGGTTTATTTGAAAACTTTTTCAACAAACACCCAGCTATATGACAAGCAAGTCCTCATTACTGCACAAAGGCACGATGAATTTACGCTTTCACTGAGATGTCTAATGTTGCGCAAAAGTTTTTTGGGACACATGTTACATGATGTAATAACTTTATGGGTATTTCGTCATGGTCCCTTTTCTTTTGGCCCACCCTGTATATGAAGCTACGTATAATATACATGAAAATACATAATCTCAATTAAACCTGCATCACTGCCATCTCATTAGATATAAGGTATATTTACATTACGTAATTGTACATTGGGCGAATTAATATTCATAGTTTGAATGCAGTAATAAGACCATGTATTGAAAACGCGTTTAGTTTTGCCCTGGATTCAATCATCATGGCACCATCTGGCTCATATGCTAGCAGTTTAGCAGCATAGCTATCCCTTCCCCGCATCAATCATCGGTCTTGTTGTTACTTCAAGAACTAATCAACGTACAAGAGATGGGAATACTCATCGGTGTTGTTATACAGGGGACCCTCGGCAGGACATGGACTTCGAGCGTAAGTATCAAAGCGGAATGGACTACATCGTGCCGAAGCCAATCCGTAGCTTTCTTGTCTACTTCCATCAAGCCATCCTTGACAAGAACATGCCCGCTATACAGAACGCCTACAACAATGAGTGAGTTATCGCCATCGTTTATTACGACATGATTACACACTACAAATTCTCGAATTTAATATAATCACATTTGTTTCCTCCGTAACTAAACTGTAACCATGCCGACTGTTCCTCGCTATTATATACCATCCTTATATTATGATTTTCACCAGAGAGTGTATTTTTCTCGCACTGCTATTCGGAAACCTTTATTGCTGTTATGTGAGCTATGTTTCATCTTGGCCTCCACTACCCAACAGTTTTTTGCATTCTTGACCGACATTTTCAAGATTTGACTGAGAGTGTCAACTATTACTGTCTTCTGTTGATGTATTTTATGTATGCTGTCATCGTCACAACTCACTGGCACGGGTTAACATTTGGATGTAATAAGTTATATATCAGTCATTCCATGGATTAATCGCATTTCTGTGCGTCGGATGCTCCAGTTTCAACGAGCTGACCGATAGCTTCTTCAAGACGGAAACATGGCCTGATGCCCGCCACGTTGCTCCTGTGGTTGATCACGGTAAAGTCACGAAATAATGTCGACAATTTCGTAATGAATTCACGAAGTGTGTCAAAAATGCTTTATGATGGAGATAAAAATTATCACTGCTAATTTTAAGTAAATCAATATTATTGCTCGACTAGGTGTAGCTGTATTTTTTTGTGCGAGACGACCGTGGTTTAACGTCGCACATGGGTCAACTGTCTATTAACACCAGTAATAAACTAGCATGCGAACTTTTTGGTTTACTGTTCTTTATTGAATCATTTCTGTTTTGTAAATTAATTATGTTGTCATGGCTACGTAGTTCCTAATGCCGTAATTATCAGTCAATTGTCACCACAGCGATTTTAACTGTTACAGATAAGCGATTTCTGATTCTTTACAAGGAGCTTTACTACAGACACTACTATGCTCGGGTCCAGGTCAGTTTCTTCTTATAATCCTATGATATCTCATTAGGGTTCTCGTTAAAATTATCATTAAATGCAGAAGGTAGTAAGGTAGTTGGTACCTTTCAGGATGTCTTTAGTTCGCATTTTAACTTCCTTCCGAATGAGATGTTCGGACCTTTCTCGAGGAGCTTTTGCTTAAGCGTGTTATCCTACCCATCAACATTGTTGATACAGTAGCATATAACAGCAGGTGATCCGTGGACCAGAAAGGCAGGCTAAGTTAAACGACTAACTCATATTACTCATCCAACTGGATTCTTTGCTTCTTTACAATTAAGCATTTTTTATCCCTCAAGCAACACAGTAACTGCTATATTAGGGGAAGCAGTTAGTCGAGTGGTAGGAACATCGGACTCGTAACCAAAAGGTCGCCGATTCGAAACCTCCCACCGATCGACTTTTCTGTAGCGATCCTCAGCAAGTCATTTATCCCCGATTGCTGGAGTAAACCCGTCTCCAAAATGGGTAGATGCTCGATATTTTCCTCGGCGGGGTGATGTGCGAGTGTTGAAGGTATTGTATATGCGCTGAATAGCTGCAAAAACATTTAGTAAACTGAGAGCCTTTATTGGTTGATACTTGCGGTCTATAAATGTTGTACTTTAGGTTTTACTTTTATTTTCTATACCTCACAGACGCTTGTGTTTGTGCATTTATAGGACAGTCCCGATATGGAGGTACGTTGCAACTCTTACGCCAACTACTGCGACCTCTTCAACTATGTCCTCAGTTAGTATCCAGCGCTAGGTCTCTAATGCATTCATTCATCCATCTATTTTTTCTTTATCGCAGAATATTTACTGGCACGAAGAGTCATTAACAGTGAAAGAGTCCACTTCCATTCATATATTATCTAATCGCGCGTGTGTGTATGTGCGTGAGTGTGTTGCATTGCTGTTTAGTCATATCCAGTAAAATCCAATAAGGTAAAGAATGTCCTTACATAGAATTCAAATATACAATGTTTGAAACCCTGATGTTGAGTTCTGAATTGAGATTTGTGGCACACAGATGGCTCCCGTGGTGTTTTCTAGGCCATTCTGATAAAATGCTATATGTTATATATAGCATAACATAATTTCCATCTACGATGTTTTTATGTCTATTTTGTCATACAAGCCATAATCAACCATACTAAATGTTTTGGAATGAATTGTATTCTAGATGCAGATGGGCCGGTATCTTTGGAGCTGCCCAACCAGTGGCTGTGGGACATAATCGACGAATTCATCTACCAGGTATTGACTCACGGCTAAAACCTACAGGGTGTGGTATTACATCATGAATAGCCAAGTTACATTGCATCCAGTTTGGTTAGTACGTACGTTAACAAAAATTATTTAAAAAATCAGTTTATAATCGATTAGAAAGTCTCATTGTCTCATGCGTGGTGACTGTAGCGGCTTGTTTCAACCCACTGTTTGCTGATTCAGTTTCAGTCATTCAGCGTGTACAGGAACAAGGTATACGCCACAAATAACTACCAGGAGGTCGAGCGACTGAATGACACGCCCAAGGTGAGATCATTTCTTATTTCGCACGCAACGTGTACAAAATGACCTAAATGGATAATTGTTAAATAGCGTTCTCGGTAAACAAGCCCGATATAGCGCTGCTCACTAGCTTTTAGTGTGTTCTAAAAGTAATAAATATCTAGGTCAGGCAGTATAGCTCAGTTCGTAGAGCACCATACAGGCCATCTGCAGACGGAGATCGAGGACCAATCAGAGGCGAAGATACCTCTCGGTTTATGTCTCTGCGTAAGATAATTTTGCGGGATTTCATGTACGCTTCCTTTATAGCCCCCATCATCATAATTATTGTGGCAGTAATACCGTCGGGCTATTCTTACAGATCTGGAATGTGCACAGCGTTTTGAATGTCCTGCATTCCCTGATTGAGAAGTCCAACATCAACCGACAGCTCGAGGTGTACTCAAGCGGGGGTAATCGATTTACTATTGTACATGAAAATCGAAAAATATTTACTAACTTTCAATAACTTAAATGGAACTAAGAACAGATCGCTCGCAATTTTTAAAATATTTTCTGCGTGTGCGTTACTTTTATTGTTGGAGTTTTACATTTTGAAATTTGGTTTACATGTGTGTAAACGCGTGCGTTTACATGCGTGTAAACATCTCACATTTTAATATATTTATTCGTCTACATATGAATATTTTGTTTGCCGCACATTGATTTTACTACAAGCGCAATACTTTTGTCCATGTATTATATATAGGGATTAACGCATGTATAGGCGGGGCCTCAAATCTTCTATAAAAAGGACCATAAAAGACCTGAACTATTTCAGCAACACTTTAATAACCATTCTGAGGGAGGTTTGTAAAGGGATAACAATGGCCGTAACAGTAGGTTAAAACCCGCATGTCACTGCATGCCTACATACAAATACGCGCTCTTTTCTACCCCCTGTATGTATAGAAACCCGGAGTGAACGCTATTTGTTGAATGTTAAATAAACCACCGCTACCTCCAGGTAACCCTGACAGCGTGGCGGGTGAGTATGGCGAGCACATTCTCTACAAGATGCTCGGCTACTTCAGCCTCGTCGGACTGCTGCGACTCCATTGTCTCCTTGGCGACTACTACCAAGCACTCAAAGTGCTTGAAAACATCGACTTCAACAAAAAGGTCGGCTTCAACGAGTACTGTACTCAAATTTTATGTCACAAATAGTATTCATACATTTCGCTCAAGGTGTGTCGTCAAAATTATGTAGTAAAATAAACCAACACAAGTACGAAAATAAATTGGAGAATTCATCACGTAATCTTATACACATCTCTACTTGCAAAACTTGTAGTAATAGGGTATCTTCTTCACTCGCATTGCTTCCTTGTAGAACATGTACTCGTGAATCCTGATGAACAAGATCGTGATGTTTTAAGTTATGTTGGCCTATTGTAGAACACGTACTCGTGCATCCCATTAAGACAGATCACGATGTTCTAAATTGTGTCTGCCTATTGTAGAACATGCACTCTCATTGAACCAGACCACGATGTTCTAAATTGTGTTTCCCTATTGCAGAAAATGCACTCTCATTGAACCAGATCACGATGTTCCAAATTATGTTTGCCAATTGTAGAACATGTACTCATGCATCCCGTTAAGACAGATCACGATGTTCTAAATTGTGTTTGCCTATTGTAGAACATGCACCCTCATTGAACCCAGACCATGATGTTCTAAATTATGTTGGCCTATTGTAGAACATGTACTCGTGCATCCCGTTAAGACAGATCACGATGTTCTAAATTGTGTTTGACTATTGTAGAACATGCACTCTCATTGAACCAGACCACGATGTTCTAAATTATGTTTGCCGATTGTAGAACATGTACTCGTGCATCCCGTCGAGTCAGATCACGACGTTCTACTATGTGGGATTCGCGTACCTCATGATGCGCAGGTACCAAGACGCCATACGCACGTTTTGTGACGTTCTACTCTACATACAGAGAACCAAGCAGATGTTCCACACCAAGGCTCAACTCTACGACCAGGTGATTTGTTAATCCAATCGTTTATATCAGTGCACTATTCGCAAAATACCATCAAACTCATTTTATTCCAAAAAATCACTTTTGATAGTAAACATTTCATATACATTATCCACAACTTGATATTACTTTTACCCACAACTTTTCACCATTTTCTAAATGAGCCTCCGCACGATTTTTGTATACACCACAAATAACTACCAGGAGGTCGAGCGACTGAATGACACGCCCAAGGTGAGATCATTTCTTATTTTGCATGCAGCGTGTACAAAATGACTTAAATGGATAATTGTTAAATAACGTTCTCGGTGCACTATACGCAGAATACCATCGAACTCATTTTATTCCGAAAAATCACTTTAGATCGTAAATATTTCATATACATTATCCATAACTTGATATTACTTTTACCTCAACTTTTCACTATTTTCCAAATGAGCCTCCGCACAATTTTTGCCCGTTTCTATTAGTTGCGAGAAACCTGTTAACTCGCGGAGTAGGCAGTTTGTCGAGTTGTCACGACCGCTCGTTAACGTACAGGTGAGTAAGCTGAACGAACGCATCTACACGCTGCTCGCGATTTGCCTCGTGTTGCACCCGATGCGGATCGACGAGAGCGTGCACTCGTACCTCCGCGAGAAGTACACCGACAAGATGTTCAAGATGCAAAAGGGGTCAGTCGGCGGCGTATTAGCCTGTTGTGTAGAAAGTCGATAACCTTCGTAACAAAACGACTCGGTTGTAGGGATTTCTACGATGCCGTCCAAGCAGCAATGATCCGATATCATTGGGGATAAGTTGGGGAAAGTTTCGTGGATTTTAGCATAACGTATACTTTTTTGGCATAATTTTTTTTAATAAATATTATTTCAAAACTGAATGATGGAAATATTAGTGATTCTTGCGCCGACATCATTCACCGAAGTCAACATTTATTAAACAAGTTACTTTCTCCGGCAGCAAATCATGAAATGAATGACTTAGGGAAATATTCCCCCTATATTGTATTAAGTACAATATTAATAGTATAAAATTATTTCATTGTATTTCGTTGTATTTAAATATAATTGATAGTCTGACAGCCTCATCTAATACATATAATCAACCTAGAGGTGTATTCTGGCCATTTCCTTATTGTACAAGTGTCAGATTTGAGCATTGCATCCGGTAGGCTAATAAAATCAAGTATCGGCTGGATCTATACATCCAGATTTTAACTTGATAACTATATTGGTCATTTATTCAAAAATTTACATAAGCGAGATACTTTATCGCGATTGTTCCTGGTCGCAAATCTCGTTCATTCCAATGCAAATTGAATGCAAAAAACGCACTGGATGCATAATACGGAAAAAAATTCAGGGGTCATAGCGACTCCTGTTTCAGAGCTGCCTTTTTTCGATAATTTCTAAGCCGTTTGTGCGGGTATAATTCCATACTTGACTTTTCTTTGAAATATTCCTCGGTTCGTAGAGATATGGACGAATTTAAGAACTGCTACTCATTCGGCTGCCCCAAGTTCATCTCTCCAGTCACGCCAGTGGTCGAGCCATTCGAGCCGATTATCGGTCTCGTAAGTACTGCTTACATACAGACGACGAGTTATTACCTCGCTATGTGTAGGTACACTGCAGTGAGTAGGAGAAAATCAGGTGGTAACACCTTTTGAGACTAATTTAATTTATTCGTAAACAACCTTTCGCATATATGTAATATGCTTCTTCACAATCTACACAAACCAGTGCCATTCGGTTTCGTCTGAAAATTTAGTATAAATTTCTTGCACTTCCAATGTTGATCAATTTCATTCGATAAGCCTGAATTGAAGATTGATGTGGAGGGAGTTAGATGTTTCATAGGTATATGTATCTGGATTGTTGGAGAGCTTTGGATATTTGCTCATGAAAAGTGTGATGCTTATCAAATATGACTCCAAGGCTGTTCACTTCATCATGCGTCATTGTGCTTGACTCATATTCATGGAGTGGTCGGGAGGAGAATAGGCAAATAGCTAAGATGTGAGTGAAATTTCCGATTTTTTGTGAAATTAATTTCCAGTTTATTTGCGGTCATCAGATCAAATATATCGTGTGTGGCATGTCGCAGGAACCTTACACGCTGCAGCTGGGTGTGTTTCTGGAGGAGGTCCAGCAACAGATACAACTGCCCACCATCCGAAGGTACTACCTAGGGTGTCATGTGGCCCTTGACCAAAACCTCCACGATCGCATGATTACAATCAATGTTTATAGTAATGTTTAATATGAACTTCCATTCAAAAAATTGTTTGTGACCTTACCTATCATAAAATTGACCTTACCTATTATAATGAAATAGTATAATGAAGATCAATAGACCGGAATGTAGTAAGATCTTGATTGAACTCCCAATTCCAGCGCTTACTCTTCATGCGGTGGGATAAACTCATTAACTCATCGAGGGTCCTGTTAGCCCCAGTGGTAGCGAGATTGTGTGCGTAATCTAATCCTTGTACAAATGTCTCGTTGCTATAAATCACTGCAATTGTCAAAACAACATGTTACTATGTATTTGATTTGTACACAGCTACCTGAAGCTGTACACTACTCTACCAATGTCTCGTTGTTATAAATCACTAGAATTGTCAAAGTAACATGTTATTATGTATTTGATTTGTACACAGCCACCTGAAGCTGTACACTACTCTACCAATGTCTCGTTGCTATAAATCACTACAATTGTCAAAATAACAAGTTACTATGTATTTGATTTGTACACAGCTACCTGAAGCTGTACACTACTCTACCAATGTCTCGTTGCTATAAATCACTACAATTGTCAAAATAACATGTTACTATATTTTCGATTTGTACACAGCTACCTGAAGCTGTACACTACTCTACCAATGTCCAAGCTAGCTGGCTTCCTTGATATTGACACCCACAAGCTGCGTACTTTCCTGCAGTGTTTCAAGGTCAGGCTTATAAGAAAAAATCTTCCAGATTTCTAATGATTCTTTGACAATATAACATGCATGATGCATGTATTGCATCTGTCGAAAGATTTACGTTAATGCTACTGTTTTCGACATTTTCTTATTTTTTGTGTTTTTGTGCCACTATTTAGGCCAGCTAATAAGAAACTGCAGCGCCCTATGCTCCATGTATACGGTGGATCAGTTTTCTAGAAATTATTGCGTCTTTGTGTATTTTATGTATTGTTAAATTTTCTGTTCACATCTTTCGTTGCTTTATTCAGCATAAGATGAAAAATGTCGTGTGGACTAAAGGTACGAGTGGGTTGGATGGAGAATTCCAATCCGCATCTGAAGTCGATTTCTACATAGACGGGGTATGTTAGACATAACAGTAGTCACTCGTATTTGTTACTGCATACATAAAGTAGATAGCAATGATCTAGCAACCATATTTGAATTTGAGTGGAATACCTTTGCCATCAATGTATATAAGGGAAGCCATAGGCAAAAGCAGCAACAGACGTATTAAACTCACTGAAGATGTCCTGAAGCTGATGGAAGGAGTGTTGGACTACCACATCCGTAAAATAGTATATATTGAGGTCATGCGGTTTGGCTTTGTTCTCAGTCGAGGTACCGCCAATTTTCATCGTTCCCTAGCTTCAGAAGTTCATTGATTTTTAATGAGCATTTTGACAACGAAGTAAAATTAAAAAAGAACTTATTTCATTCATTTTCACATTGTCATTAGTACTGTATTTTTATACGTTTATTGTTGGAGGCGACTATTTCATGTATGCGCCATTGACTCAGGACATGATCCATGTGGCAGACACGAAGGTTGCCCAGAGATACGGAGACTTCTTCATTCGCCAGATCCACAAGTTTGATGAGGTTTTTCTTGACATTTTAGTATCAAACTGGACATGATTTAGCGTGGCCCTTAACTTTTCTCAGTTACTGTCGGGCATTGTAGAAACCACTGTGTACGCTAGCTCTATATGGGACCATTTATGGCATGTACCTCATGTCACGTACACATGTTAGATCGCGTGATATAAGACAATATATGAAATAAAGGCTGAACAGCATTTGAATATATGTAAAATCCATCAATTTTGTCTGTTGAAACGTTTCATTATAATCACACAAGCATTGTTACAGTGTATCAATTTTCCCCAATCCCATCTTCAAGTAGTAAAATTCCACCCAGTAGTATTGCCCCAACCTGCTAGAATATATAGGTGAGGTTTTAGTACTACTTCATTATTACTAGTGAATGCCAGTCACTATTACAATATTGCCCCCTTATACTTTTAAGTTATTTTTCAATAACCCACTTCACGACGAATCTTTCTCAATGTTCAAGCAGGAAAATCTTGCTCTTGTCCCATTGCGGAAGATGCTGGTAAAATCTTAGACACATACAGATTCGAACACGCAACCTTTCGCATGAAAGGCCGTGCCTCTACCCACGGCACTACAGGCGCCGACTAAAATGAAACTTAGTGAAGTAGTATATTGCTCGCTTTATTTGTAATTTATGATGCATATGTCTTGCAGATCGCGACAAAAGTGCAAAAATCAACGGTGACCAAGACTGAATCATGATTTAGCGCATGTCAAACTTGTTCATTAGATGTGTAAGCTATTGGCATCAATAAAACATTGACTTTAGTCGAAAATGAGTTGAGAGAGATGTTGTATACAGTATTTTGGTCATTTCCCTACAGAACTTTGTCAATTTGGCGACGATATTGATACTTTGAGCAAGGAGAAAGCGTTGACCATATTTTTATGAAGTGCACCCTCACTAATTACCTCATATATGCGGCTGTCAAGTTAACTACATTCAATTTTTACTGTTAGCCTATAAGTTTTTAATATGTTCTGTTTTAGATTTCTAAATGTGGTTTACAGGTATTGTAGCAAATATTTACAATGCCAAGAGATTGTAATACCCTTCTGATTGTTAGTATAAATTGCGTTCATATTTGATCTTGAAAAATTACAAATAAGAAAACAGTATTTGACATTGTCATTGACTGTATTCGACCCATGAATTAAAGTTATTTCAACCAGGCTAAAAAAGCGAAAAGGCGATGTTTTGGTGCTACTTTATAATTTAATGTTAGTCGCACGTACAACATTGCCCCGTTACATCCTTAATATATTTTTATGATAAACCATTTCACGACGAATCTTTCTCAATATCCAAGCACGAAAATCTTGCACAATTTCCTATCCCGAAAGGCGCGGAAAAAATCCCTGGTTTGTGCCGGTTTGAACACGCAACCTCCCGCATGAAAGGCAACGCTTCTAACCACTACACCACTGGTGCCAACCTAGGCTCTTGCTTCAGAGTTGTCTGAAATCCCTGCTTTACATGCAAAGAAAATGACTGGAGTCTAACCTCTTGATAGCTGGCTGTATATGTGGACTAAAAATTATAATGTATTGTGAAGTTTGTACGCTGGAACTCAAAATTGTGGGAGTGAACTGTTTACGGGAATCGAGGTTCAACTTGCTTTGCTCAACTGGTTTCTGTTGGTCACTAAAAACGGTGTGCGTTCTACATCCCAAATATACAGCACATTTTCACCAACGATGGCAAAATTTAGTTTTGTAGTGTAGTTTTATCTTACTGAAAGGGTGTCCTATTATAGACTTCAGGTTGGGTTATGTCAACAGGGGATAGCATCGCTGGTAAGTCCAACCATGTCCGACAAGTTGATGGGGGAGGGTAGTGACTGGGCAGTCTTAACCCAACATGACCGTCCCTGCAAGTGTTACGTTTCGTACAATAGATGTAAATGATGTAAAAACTCGTCATGAAACGAGACATAACAGACGCGAAATGATTTACTGGTACCAATTATGAGCTATGGTTCTTGATTGTGATATATATTTCAATATGAGTTAATATCATTTCATTTTTTTCATTGCTATTACCGAATCTATCGAAATGATTGCATATTATTACAGTATGCTACAGGCTGTGTATTTTCACCACTAACGCCTAGATTAAAAGTTGACATTCTATAGACTTTTAGTGGCAGTTCACATAACAGTAACGGAACATCATACTATATTTCATCAAAATATATATCAAAGTATAAGCGAACGTCGTATATAAAGTTGTCATAAGACCATGGTCTTAAATACCAAAGATTATTTTCTCCCCTCTGAGACTACACCAAGGAACCTCGTAGACATTTCTGAACTTTCTCATTGAACGAAATCATGTTGCTTCGCAATTCTTGTCCTAACATGGCAGTCGAATTTGCTAGTGCGAACTCGCTTTATTGCTATATGCTTTTGTTTTATTTCATTGGTTAGTCAAATACCACAGCAAATCTCCTGGGAACACTGGTGAAAATTCTTATTCAACACACACTCAGCAGTTTGCATCCAGATAACTCAACGCAAATTACCTTTATTTCATAACCAATTCATTCTCTTACGAATAGCCTACTGACAAAATTAAAGGTTGAAACTACTTCCCCGTTTTACTTCCCTAGTGTAACTGACTGTCTTAGGTATAAATATAGGACGCGTAGTTAGTTACAGCTAAGTTAATAATTCCAACATTGAAATGTGGCTTGCCGTGTTCGCTATATCATAAAATACGAAAAGTATAGGTAGCACACAGGGTAGCGCATGGACTAAGGCAAGTACTGACTTCGTGGTTTCGTGATAAGTACTACACCTAGGGACATTATCACACTTGTTCCCCTCCTAGTTTTTACGAATCAATTCAGTAAATTTGGGGGGCAGTTGGCGTAGTGGTTAGAGCGCTTGACTTTGGATCCAGGGGTCCCTGGTTCAAACCTCGCTCTAACCAGT